>ML096398.1:10739-27555 GCA_003697995.1 Taxidea taxus jeffersonii | reverse complement strand
TGTTTCATTTTTTCTTTTCCTACCACCTTAACCCCCACCCCCGTTGCATCTCCACTTCCTCATATCAGGGAGATCTTGTGATAGTTGTCTTTCTCCAGTTGACTTATTTCGCTAAGCATAATACGCTCTAGTTCCATCCATGTCGTCGCAAATGGGAAGATTTCATTTCTTTTGATGGCTGCATAGTATTCCATTGCATATTTTTCTTTAAAAATTATTTATTTATTTATTTATTTGAGAGTCTGAGTGAGGAGGTCAGTGGGAGAAGCAGACTCCTCATGGAGCTGGGAGCCCCATGTGGGACTCGATCCTGGGACTCAGGGATCATGACCTGAGCCGAAGGCAGTCCCTTAACCAACTGAGCCACCCAGGCGCCCCAGTACTGACATTTTTTAAAAAATATTTATTTCAGAGAGAGAGAGAGAGAAAGAGCGAGCACAAGCAGGGAGAGTAGCAGAGGCAGAGGAAGAAGGAGGCTTCCCACTGTGCAGGAAGCCCAATGTGGGGCTCCATCCCAGGACCCCGGGATTGTGACCAGAGCCAAAGGCAGGCGCTTAACCGACTGAGCCACCCAGGTGCCCCGGTACTAACACTTTTGTGACTTTTCTCCCCTACTTCTATTGTGAACTGTAACATACAGAAAAACACACAACACTTACATGTTTTATTTACGTTCAGTTTAAGGAGTGACAAGGTGTTATTTTTTAACAACCGTAGGATGTTCATTCTCATTGCTGTGTAATTCTCCACTGCGAATATACCAGGATTTAATGATCCATTCTACAGTGAACTGGTGTGTGGGCTCTATCCAGTCTGGGGTACAAACAGTGCCAAGGAAGAATTCTAGTACATATTTCTTAGGAGCAGAACTGGCATGCAGCTTTACACAATGCCTACCAATCTCCCACAGTGGCCACACCGGTTTCTGAGCCATCAGTATACAGTAGGGTTCCTACTGCTGTACACCCTTCCGGACACGTATACTGCCCATCATCTTAGTGTCAGCCTGCATTTCCCTGAGAAGCAGCTTTTCATGTGCCTGGTAGCCATTATTTTCTTTTCCCCACTGATTTATAGGAGCTTTTTAGTATCAAGAATACTATATATAGTGGCTGCAAATAATCTTTTCCCACCGTGATTCGCCATTTCATTTTTTTAAAAGATTTTTATTTATTTGTTAGAGAGAGAGAGCGAGCGAGCGAGCACAGGCAGACAGAGAGGCAGGCAGATGCAGAGGGAGAAGCACGCTCCCTGCCAAGCAAGGAGCCCGATGTGGGACTCGATCCCAGGATGCTGGGATCACGACCTGAGCTGAAGGCAGCTGCTCAACCAACTGAGCCACCCAGGTGCCCCCATTTCATTTTTTAAAAAAGATTTTATTTATTTGACAGAGAGAGAGATCACAAGTAGGCAGAGAGGCAGGCAGAGAGAGAGGGGGAAGCAGGCTCCCTGCTGAGCAGAGAGCCTGATGCGGGGCTCGATCCCAAGACCCTGAGATCATGACCTGAGCTGAAGGCAGAGACAACCCACTGAGCCACCCAGGCACCCTCACCATTTCATTTTTTAAAGAGGTATCGTTTTTCTTTCTTTTTTTAAATGGAGGACTTGGTCTAAAAACCCTGGTAAGCCATTGTCAGAAAGGGACCACCTTCTCTGACGTGACCTCCTGAGGATGAAAAGTCCTTCAGCACAGAAAGGCTGAGCCCACTCTCCTCTAGGCAAACTGGTCACTCGAGGCCCCCTCACATACCAGGCAGGGTTCTGCCTCAGGGGCTTTCCATTTGCTATTCCCTCTGCATGGAAAGCTCTTCCCCTAGATGAACACACACATGTCCTCCCTCATCTCCTTCACGTCTTCGCTCAAACATTCCTTCAGTGAGCCCTTCCTTGAGAACCCTTTTAAAAACTGCAACCTGCCGGCTCTGGAATTCCTGATTCTCTTTACCCTATTTAAAAAAAAAGATTTTATTATTTATTTGACAGAGAGAAAGAGAGAGAGAGAGCACAAGCAGGGGGAGCAGCAGGCAGAGGTAGAGAGAGAAGCAGGCTCCCAGCTGAGCAAGGAGCCCGATGTGGGACTCAATCCCAGGACCCTGGGATTATGACCTGAGCAGAAGGCAGCGGCTTAACCAACTGAGCCACCCAGGTGTCCCTCTCTTTACCCTATTTATTTTTTTTAAAGATTTTTAAAAAGATTTATTTTTTATTTTTGTCAGAGAGAGAGAGCGAACGAGCACAGGCAGACAGAGTGACAGGCAGAGGCAGAGGGAGAAGCAGGCTCCCTGCCCAGTAAGGAGCCCGATGTGGGACTCGATCCCAGGATGCTGGGATCATGACCTGAGCCGAAGGCAGCTGCTTAACCAACTGAGCCACCCAGGTGTCCCTAAAGATTTTTTTTAAAGTTTATTTATTTGTCAGAGAGAGTGAGCACAGGCAGACAGAGTTATAGGCAGAGGCAGAGGGAGAAGCAGGCTCCCCGCTGAGCAAGGAGCCCAATGTGGGACTCGATCTCAGGACACTGGGATCATGACCTGAGCCGAAGGCAGCTGCCCAACCAACTGAGCCACCCAGGCGTCCCTCTTTACACTATTTTATTAAAAAAAAATGTTCATATCCCTTATTACCTTTACATATATCTATATATATATACACACACACACACACGTATACCTGTATATACACACAACGTGCTATGATCCAAGCTATACATGGTGAAATGCAAGCTATAAATTTGTACGTGTATTGGTCTATCTGTGGATGCTGTGTGTAGAAACTCCTGCGTTCACAAGCTGCTTGTTTCTTACCTCTTCCTCAGCCTAGAAAGGGCCAGGATATTTGCCTGCTTTGTTCCCTGCTCTACCTCCCAACTTAGAACAATGCCCAGCACACAGTGCGTGCTTAATAAATGTTCACTGAGGGGCACCTGGGTGGCTCAGTGGGTTAAAGCCTCTGCCTTCGGCTCAGGTTATGATCCTGGGGTCCTGGGATCGAGTCCCGTATCGGGCTCTCTGCTCAGTGGGGAGCCTGCTTCCTCCTCTCTCTCTCTCTGCCTGCCTCTCTGCTTACTTCTGATCTCTCCCTGTCAAATAAATAAATAAAATCTTAAAAAAAATAAATGTTTACTGAGTGCCTCAATACGTAAAATGCTTCAAGCAGGTCCTGGCACATGACTTCAGGTACTTAGTATTGGTTGGCTGACTGAAATCCTATCAGTTGATGTAAAAAATTTCAAAGGTGGAATTTTTCTGAGCTTTTCCTTAAAGATGCTCTTTACTTAAACTGTTAGATAAAAAGGCAATTTACCTGAACGTATTAAGATGAGCAATTCATTTCATTGTCTTCCACCTACCCAAGAAAAAGAAAAATGATTCAGATACTTGCCGAAGCTTTTTCATTCATTATACTTGGTCTTACCCATTGATTTTTATAGCTACTGGGAGGCAGAGAGGAGTGTCTGGGCCCCAGAAACCTTGTGATTTGGGGGCAGAAAGAGATGCACTGAGGGGTTCAGGTGGGCTCCGAGAGAGGGCACCAAGGGCCCTGGGTCACAAGTTTCCAGACCTCAGAGGCCAGCAGGGTGTGGCGCTGTGGAAGAGCCAGGGGCTGGGACAATGTGTCCACTGTGCTGATGGGGCAGTCCTGGGGACGCATCTCCTTGGCCAGCCGCCCTTTCTTCTTCAACGTGCAGGCTTCCTGGTACGGTGGCGAGATGGGGGGCTGCGTGGGTGGAGTATACTTGTACTCTGAGCCGTCTTCTAGCTGCAGGGACACATGGTGGGGGGATAGTGAAGACCTGGGAACCCAAAACAGCCCCCCCATCTACCCACTGTTGGCTGGGCACTCACATCCAGTGGGTAACTGCGGTCTGAATCATAGGCGCTCAGGTCCCCACAGGTCACAAATGGCACAATGATGCGAGTGGGACCATCCAACTGGTTGAGATCTGGATCTGACAAGCAGGGAGAAATTAGGACAGGGTGGGATGCCTGGGACCAGTCAGGACTCCTACAGCAAGGGTATGGAGTCCTCCCTGTGTATCTACCAGCAACTCCACTGAAATCCTTCATTTGGTGCAGGTCATCTCCTGAGGGAGGCCCTCCTCGACCACCTGTTCTAGAACATTCCACTCCCCTGCTTTTCTTACATGGTGCCTTATGTTCACCTGTCATTCTACCATATGCTGCCTGAACCCTGTCTCACTCAAGCGTGCTTGCCTTAAGAGCAGGCTCGGTGCCTTTTTCCACGAGGGACAAGGCTAAAAAGACTCTCTCGGGGCAAAATTCCCACACAGGGGTGGAGTATCCACCTGGGGGCATGACTGAGTCTTCCTAGGCTAGAATCTTGGGTGGGTGGAATCTCTCCAGGGGCAGGACTCGGGATTCGAGAGTAACCATTAGAGGACGGAGATGAAGCTCCTCCTGGAAGGAAATGCCCATACAGGGCAAAATCTCCACCACAGGGCAGGGCTGAGGGTCATTTTGGGAAGAGAAGTTCCATAAAGGTAAGTTTCTACCAAGGAGTGGGGCCGAGGGCCCTCTGGAGACATACATTCCAGAAGGGTGCAAAGCCTCCCAGAGGAGGGGCTCAGGGCCCTGGCTCTCACCGTAAGAGTGGTCCAGCAGGGGTTTGGTCAGGTCCGGAAGGAAGCCTTCAGGGGGGTCATACCCTTGACAGACAGCGAAGGCCTCTGTGGAGGGAAGGTGGAGTGAGGGGTGATTACTACTTTTGCCAGGCACAGGATGCATCCGCGAGATTCGTACCCGCCTGCCTGGCCCTTCCACCCCACTGACCTATGCTGGAGTTGCGGCTGCTCCTGGGCTTGGCACAGAGCACGCTGGAGAAGAAGACACGCAGCTGGCTATAGATCAAGGTGACATCCCGGCCCCGGAAAATCTATTGGGCAAGGAGACATAGATGAAAGCAGGCGAGCAGCCCTGGAGGACCCCTCATTAACCCTTGCCAGGTTTTCCAAGGCTTACCTTGGCTACAAAGCAGCCTCCTGGCTTCAAGACGTGTGTAGCAATGTTGAGAGCCTGTGGGCAGGACAAATGGCTAAGGCTGAGGTGGAGACAGGCACGAGGGGTCCAAACTGAGGCAGGGTCAGCCAAGGTTACTCACGGCTAGGAGGAGCTGGGCCTGCATATACTCATCAACATCATGGAGGCCAGTTACTGCGGCAAGAGGAACAGCGTTAGAGGGTGCCATCCAGGGCTGGCTATCTCCTTGTCCCAGACCAGTTGGGATGCTACAAACATTTCCTGGGCTCTCTGACTACTAAGGTTCAGCGTGCAAATTACTATCCACCAGTGGGAGGCATGTTCTGGGCTCCTAATCCTCAGGCACTCAATTTAATTTTCAAAACAACCTTATACACAAGCATCATTATTATCATTTCTTACCTCCAGCCCAGACTGCTCCTCTGAGCACCTGACTCACAGATCAGACCCTGACATCTCAGACTCAGCGTGTTCGACACCAGACTCCTCACCCTCCTGCTCAAACCTCTCTCCTTATACCATCTTCCCCATCCCATCTGATCCTCCCAGCTGTTCCAAAAATCTTCGTACCGTTGACACCCTCCGTCCTCTCCTCACATTCACATTCAAGCATTATTAAGTCCTGTCTTTGCAAAAGATCTCCTGGATCAATCCTCTCTCCTCATCTTCGCCACCGCCACCCCAGTTATCACTTGCCCAGGCTACTGGTATGGGCTCCTCTCCCTGCCCCCGGTGCCTCACACAGCTCAAAGCAGCTAGAGGGGTCCAGTCACAAGCTGAGTCGGGCATGGTCCTCCTCTGCTCACAACCCTCTCAAGGCTTTCTCTGAACTCTCATCTCAGGGAAAAAGCCACAGTGCTCACTGTGGCCCACAAGTACCCATACAAGGATCGGAACCCACCTCCTCCCCCCCGCCAGCTTTCTGACCTCCGCTCCTATCACTCTCCCCTTCACTCTGCTCTAACCACACCCATATCCTCGCAGTTCCTGCCGAACACCCTCCCACCTCATGGCCTTTGCACTGGCTAGTCCCTTGACCTGGACTCTTTGTTCTCTAGATAGGTCCCTGGCCTACTCCCTCACCTCTTTCAGGTCTTTATGCTAAACTCATGGGGGCCTTCCCGTCCACTTTACTTAAAATTCCAACAGGTACTCCCCGTCTCCTCCTTTCCACTGATTTTCCTTATGGTACCTATCATCTCTTCACATACTATGTGACTCCATTGTTTGTTTCTTTTCTCTCTGCTTCTACTAGAACGTCAGGTCTATGAGATCAGATTAGTAGAATTTTATTCACAAATGTTTTCCCAACATGTAGCACAGTGCCCAACACACAACAGGTGCTCAGTAAATGTACTCTGGGTGAACAGCTAACTGAAAAATATGAGCAGCACCACAGAAATGGACAGTTGCAGATGAGAGATGAGCAAAGGGAAGGGCAGATAACAGCCAAAACGAAAATGGTAGGCTATGGAGATGGAGGAGACAGAGGCAGAGACCAGGAAGCGGGGGTAGGGAGAAATTGCTAGATGTGGGGGACAGCTGAGAGCAGAGGGGAGGCAGGGAGCAGCTCAAGTGGTGAAAGACGCCAACAGAGGGTGCCTGGGTGGCGCAGTCGGTTCAGTGGCCGACTCTTGATTTCGGCTCAGGTCATGATCTCAGGGTTATGAGATCGGGCTCCACGTCCCGCGCTGGGTGTGGAGCCTGCTTAAGATTCTCCCTTTCCCTCTGCCCCCACCTCTTTAAAAAGAAAGAAAGAAAGTATGATGCCAACAGATGTGGGAGCCACAGAGAAGGACACACATAGGGCTCCTGCTTGGCCTCCCGACCCTTGCTGTTTACCATCAGGAGCCCCGTCGCACACCACTAGATCCGCTGGGCAGCCCTCAAAGTGCTGGATGATCTCCTTGGCAGTGGACAACTATGGAAGAGAGGGAAGATGAGTGGTCCTAGGCCCCCCGTCTGCAGCCCTCTAACCCCACCTGTCCATGGCCCTAGCCAGCAACCCTGGGTCAGCCAAACCCTCAGGCTCTGCCACTCTCAGACCAGGCTTCATCTCTGGGGACCCAGTCCCACCATTTCTGGCTGTCTCTGAGATGACGACCGGCCGGCTCTGTTTCCCAACTGTTACACTCTCTCAGGTTCTCTTGGTTACTCTTTCTTTCTCCCTCTGTTTTTTCTCTTCCACTCTCTGTAGCTGCCAGCTTTGGAGGGGCTCTCGCCCAGGATACACCCCAATACCCCCAGCCACGCTCTTACCTGGGTGATGTCCCCTTGGATCTGTAACACACCTGGTAATGGAGCCATAGCCTGAAGGTCCACAGCCACAACATGGCCGGAACCCTGGCCCCTGCGGACAACATGGCCCATGTCAGCGACTCTTGGCTCATCCCTGACCTGGCCTGCCCTCCTGGCTGCCCCATTTGGGACCCCACACTCACCCAATTTTTTGGCTCAGCACCTGGCTCCAGCTGCCTGGGGCTGCGCACAGGTCAACTGCCCGTGTCACGCCTGAGCACACACAGGAAGGTGTAGTGGTCAGTTGTACCCACCTCCCAATCCTCAGCCCAGCCCTGCAAAGTTCACCCCTCTCCTGTTGGGGGAGTACCCACATCTATTTGTGTCTGACTCCTTTCAAGCTACCTGCCCCTCTTCTGCCTGGCCCCTGCCCCACAGACCCTCCAAGTCGGCCCACCTACCACAGGAAGCTCTGCCAATATGGCCCACTTGTCTCTTCCCTTTGCCCACCCCATGCCCCAGGGACTCGCTCGCCAAGTAGGGACCTTGGAAAAGGTGGAATTCCTCGTCAAGTTGCAGTAGCTTGAAGGCACTGCGGGCACGCCAGCCATTCTCCTTGGCCAGGCGGTAGTAGACATCCCGCTTGTCCTTTGATGTCCGTCCCATCTCACACGCTGTTTGCCCAAGGACCTGCCAACAGGAAGCTGATGCTGCCGTGTATCAGTAACTGGGTGAGTGGTACTACCACCTACTACTGCAGGGCAGTGAGAATCACACACACCCCCCAGGAACCCCATGACAACTCACTCAGCATATGGGGAAAGTAAAGCCCAGTCCCTGACCCCACTGACCTCACAAGGCTGGAGGGACTCCATCACTGAACTCTGAGGCTTCTTCGCTCACCCCACAGATCCCCAATGCCAACACTTACAGAGGACCCATTACTGCCCCTGTGGACCTTCCACTGCTGCCACCCATAAAGCCCCATGACACTCACTTTGAATGCTTCTCCACCCACCTCACCCCCATTAACCTCTCACTGACCATCTCCCCAGCTGTCTTCACAGTCCCTAAATTCATACACCCCTATCAACTCTAACCTCCATTATCCAAACACTACCTCATGGTACTCCTCACCCCCTTAATCTCTCCCCTCCCCGTTCCCCATTAATAAATGATTAGGCTCCCAATAACTCCTTTATTACTACATCCTTACCAACCCCCATCAATGTGTAGAGGATCATGGCTTATTAGCTCCCCATTAAGCTCTCAATTACTATGATTTATCAGCTCCCATTAACTCAGCCCTTCAACTGACCCCTCACTGATCTCACCATTAGCCCCCTGTAAACCCTTTGTTACCACACGTTAATCGTCGATGATCACACATCAGTTCCCCACTCTCCCTCAGTGCCCACCTTGCCCCCTCGATAATCACCTGATGATCACACCCCAGCAGCTTACATTACCTTCTCTTTGCTCACTCTGTTCACATTAATTCCTCAATTATCATGCAACAATCCCCCAAACCCTATGACTACAACACACCTACCTCTCATTCAGTTTTCTTTTATTACTTCTTCCCTTAGTTCCTTTGATTATGACTCCCACTGGCCTCGATTACTCCCTCCATAGCTTCACCATCATCCTTTCAATTACTGTTGTCCTGCTGCTCTTCGTTAATTTAATATCATACCTCAGCAGTCCCCCAGGGATCACACACCCCCACCCGCCTCTCATTACCTTCTTTCTAGTTGCCCACTCTACCACCTCTTCATTCATCAATGAACACACCCTCGGCCCCCAGGAACATGTTGACTGAAACACTCCTATTAGCCCCCATCGATTCCCCATGCCCGGGGAATCGGGCATATGGGGCGTTCCCCGATAGAACGCCCATCAGACCTCCAGTACTTTCATGCGACCCACCCCCAGTCCCATTAACAACCCCCTGGCCACGCTCCTGGTCTCGCATCATTACCTCAAAGCCCCCGTCCCCACTGGGACCACCAGACCCCATTCAAGGAGGCTCCATCGATATCCGGACCCCTGCACCGCTCCCCCAACCCAGTCCACCCCGCACAGCAGTTCCCTTCCAGACAAACCTTGGGTCTGGAGCCCAAACGGCACCAGACGCCCAGACTGCGCGGCTGCAGCACGGAAGGTGAACTTCCCTCCTTCCCTCGCCGGCGGGACCGCGCAAGGCGTGCCTTAACCGTCTCGGCCTGGACCCGCGTCCTCCGCGCCCCAGAGCCTACCTCAGCTTTCGGAGTGGGGAGAAGGGGCACGAAGAGACCGGTCCGTGAGCAGCCCGAGACTCGGCGAGAGCGCAGACCCGCCAGAAATCGTAAGGCTTCAGTTTGTGTTCTCAGTGGATCCGAAAGCCTGTCGCGCATGCCTACGGGCTCCCGCGGCGTGGTGAGCCTGTCATCGTGGAGCACGAAGGCTCCAGCGCGGCGCGGACCCGACCTGAACGTACAACGTGAGCCGCCGTCATCTTGTGTCGACGCAGCTCGTGTCGCGGACTGCCGTTCCCAGCATGCAACGGGGCCGACCCGAGCTGCCGAAGTCGCGCCCTGCGAGGCTGAAACGTCGCGAGGCGTCAGAACCCACTCTTCTTTTGTTCCAAGGCGTGGGCCGGCGTGTTCACTGGGGACTACGTTTCCCAAGACGCAACGGGAACAGCCGAACCCATTCATTTTAGGCGTGCCGCGAAGTCAAATTACAGCTAGGGTCGGGAACGTCAGAGTTGAGAAAAGTACGTTAATTAAGTGCGCTAGAGCACGGAAGCCGGTCTGTGGCAAGATTCATATCCACTTCAGCCAACTGATAGCACTGCTTGAGTTGTACCCTTTCAGAACTTCAGTTTCTTTCTCTGAAAAATGGGGATAAAAAGTAGTATAGCTTCACGAAGTTACTGGGAGGATTTGAATAGGTGTAGTTCAGCACAGTGTCTGTCCTTTTGTAATTCTGTGTTCTTCAAACATTTTTTTTTAAATGTATTTTTTTTAAAGATTTTATTTATTTGTCAGAGAGAGAGAGAGTACGAGCAGAGGCAGACAACAGAGTGGCAGGCAAAGGCAGAGGGAGAAGCAGGCTCCCTGCCAAGCAAGGAGCCCGATGTGGGACTCGATCCCAGGACGCTGGGACCATGACCTGAGCCGAAGGCAGCTGCCCAACCAACTGAGCCACCCAGGCGTCCCTCTTCAAACATTTTTAACTTACACCCACTAAATAGACTGCATCGCGACCCGGTGCACAAGTAAATATAGTAATGGAAACATTCATTAAGGCGTTTACCATGCGCCAAGCACCTGTTCTAAGCGCTCTAGTAAACGGCTAACCTTTGGGCGGGGGGTGTGGGTAGGAAGCCCTGATTTGTCACATTTGCCAATTTTCCGTGGTTTCTATACCATCATCTTGTCAGATTTTAAATTACCAACGTGTAGTCACGGAACACAGAGTTAGGAAGAGATGCAGTAATGCGACATTATGCAATATTTCTACCATACTATTCAAAGAGGGGTAAATGACCTCAGGAGCATGAGAATAGTGAAATGTAGTAAAATAATCAGGAAGTGACGAGATGTGAGTATCGTCTTTTAAATAATCTAATTTATTTAATTGTAAGTTTATATTATTTCATTTTAAATAATAGCTGTTTAACAGCTGGTTTGCAAAATTCCTGAAAATTGAACAAGCAGTCTGCAAACCTGTGTGAGGTTCCAGTGCACTGCTGGATTCTGTCCTTGAACTCATTTTAATCCTAATAACAGCCATGTGAAGTAGTTATTGCAACTATCCCCAGTTTATAGATATACAGGGAGGCTATATATTACGTTAGGTGTATAAACATATATGCTGCTTAATATGTATGTGATTATAGAGAAATATAGTGATGTATAATATTCACTAGTGTATAGGTGATATATTAGTAAGAAATGAAATAAATATAAATATAAGAAAAATATAATAATATGTTTATGCATTTTGTATAGTGTATATATACAATACACATATCATTTTATGCACATAATATTTAAATGTATGTACTGATGTATATAAATATCTGATATCTATACACATTTACTTATTAAAATAACTGTACTAAATTAAACGTACCATTATATGTGTAAATATATAATGTTATGTCAGGTGGTGATAAAAACTATGAAGACTAATAAAGTAGGGTGAAAGGGATGGAGAGTAACAGAGGGGTTGAGTTGCTCTTTTATTTTTTAAAAATTTTTAAAAAAGATTTTATTTATTTATTTGAGAGAGCACGCAGCACAGGAGCAGGGGGAGGGGAAAGGGGAGTGGGAGAAGCAGACTCCCCCAGGGAACCCTAGGCTGGGCTCAACCCCAGGACCCCGGGATCATGACCCCAGCCGAAGGCAGACGTTTAACTGACTGAGCCACCCAGGTGCCCCTGAGTTGGTCTTTTAGACAGCATATAATCTGGGAAGACTTTTCTGAGGAGGTGGCATTTGAGCTGAGACCTAAAGGGAAACACACCCTAGGAGTATAGAGGAGGAAGAGTATTCCAGGCACAGGCAACACCAGGGGCAAAGACCCTGAAGTGACAACAAGCTTGGTGAGTATTCAAAGAACCAAGGACTGATTCATCATTCCCAAGAAGTACCGAGCTTCACTAGGCAGGAATTTTGTTCTGTCTTGTTCGCGGCTGCCTTCCGGCCTTAGAAGAGGGCCGGGCACCCAGGTGGCGTTCAGCAGACCTTTGTTGAACCTGATCTTTTGTTGCTTGATTCCTTTATTCTTTCCTCCATGGTGCATTCTGCATTTATGCGGGGGTACTGGATGGTGTAGACAGATGGGCAGAGACAGGAAGAGAAGCACTTCCCTGAGGAGTCCCCTAGAGCTGGGAGGAAGCAAGAGCCGGTCAGCAGCGCTCCAGGGCCTTGTGGGGGCGGTGGGAACACGGCTCCCCCGCGGAGGTGAGCAAGTGTGAGAAAGCAAGGGTTCAAGCCACCTGGCCCCTGCTCCACAGTGAGGAGGGGGTGCCAGGCATTGGGGGGCCCATGTTCACCCTGTGGGATGCTTCCCACGTCCTGTTTTCTTGCCTCTCACAAAGAGGATGTTTAATTTTTTGCAAAGCAACTTGCTTCCTCCAGCAGAGCTGGGGGAATTGGGGGACAGGATCCAGGCTCTGAACTCCCCAGGCTTTTCCCGAAGTAGGGTGTCGGCCTGCAGCTCCCACCCGGCACCCCACTGAGTGTAAAGGTGTCCTCCCCTCAGCCTCCTGAAGAGGTCAAGGAGCGGGGAGCTGCCAGGCCAGCTCTGTACCGCGGAGGGCATCTTACTGGGGGAGGGAAAGACGGGGGTGGTCCAGGTGCAGGGGACCAGACACAGACTCAAAAAGCCTTGCTGCCCAGGGGCTGCTTTGAGGGACGGAAGAGTCTCTCAGTGGGGAGCCTGCATGAAAGGAGAGATTAGAATCCTAAATGCAGCCCAGTGGGGGGTTGCTTTCACAGGCAGAGAAGAATCCATCAATTCCTTTCCCAAGTCTGTTATTGAGCAATTACGGTGGGTCAGGCATTGTTCTAAGTGCTTTACCTGTATTCTTTCGTTCAGTCTTCCTAGGGGCCCTAAGAGTTCGATGTTATTCCGCCCCGGGGCAGGGCGGGGCAGGGGGGGAAGCGGATACCCGAGGTTTCAGAACTTGCTCCAGGCCACACAGCTCGGAAGTGGCAGAGCCGGGAAAGCTCACGCTGTTAACTGCTTTGCTCTGTGGCTCCCTCCCCTGAAGGCGGCTGAGCAGTGACCTGTTTTAATGAAAAGCAGGGATCTGTTTCTAAGAACCGACGGGAACCCAACCTGACTTCTAATAGACTCGATCAGAATCCCAAATGTCACACAAGGGTCTGCTTTACCGAACCCACGAAAGCCCCAAGTGACCCCGTGAAAGAACCTTACTTCAATGAACTAACAAAACATTCTTATCCCTGGCACAGAGTCAAGGCCTCGGTCAAGCTTAAAGACATCTGTTCCTTCTAAAGCAAGCTGCCCTCCCTCCGCCACCAGATTTCACCTTCCCTTTGTTTTCCCTCTTACCAGCGTCTGTTGAACACTTGCCATTTGCCCTGAAACTTAGCGAAGCTATGGGGCACAGGGCTGGATGAAGGTTCGTCCCTCCCCTGGAAGAGGCCACTTGGCAGAAATAAAAAGAAAAATGACGATAATATGACACCGGTTAAGGGGCATTTATTGATCACCTACTGTGTGCCTGGTGGCCTGGCCCAGGGCAATGTTGCAGGGCCTGAGAAGGCCCTGGGAGGGCAGGCGGCTGAATGATCGGAGCAGGAAGCTGCTGCTGGGATGGGGTGGGTGGGGGCATCTGTTTTCTTGTCCAAGGTACACGAGCTCGGTGGACAGGACTCTTCGACTTTTCTTGAAATCTGGACACCTGCTTAGCCACCTCTCCCCCTCGCCACCCCCCTTCCCAACCCACATTCCATAGCCATGAAGGCCAAGGCCTTTGCCTACAGGTGCCTCTTTCCCTGGCTGGCCTGGGGCAGGAGAGGAGGAATATGAGAGGAGAGAGACATCAGAACAGGTCAGGATAGACAAGGGAAGTGTGTGTGTGTGTGTGTGTGTGTGTGTGTGTGTGTGTGCGCGCGCGCACGCCCTCTAGGTGTTTCTCTTGGGGCCACTGCATGGTCCTATCATGGCTCCTTTGAGAGGTATTTTCAGGATTTTTTCTTTGTCACAATAGTTAAGCATCCTCTCTGCACCCCTGCTTTTCCTATCCATGCACCTGTATTTATGGTGTGTTTAGGACGCGCTCCCTACATGTTTCTTCCGACTTGATTGGCGCATGGCTCTGTGTGTTCACGGTTGCATGTGGGCGTGTGCATGGATGAGATGGCATGTGTATCTGTGACTGCAGCTTCTCTGGACAGTCATGCCTGCCTGTGCATGTCCCTCTTTGTGACGGGAGAGCCCTATGTGGTCACATGGGGTCACAAGTTCACACATGAGTTCGCAGAACAGAGGTACCATTATGGAGCCTGAATCTGGACATGGCCTTCAGGATTGTCTGAAGCGGGAACCATCTGTAGGAGAGACCCTGCCCCCCATCCCCGCCGCCCCACTCCCCTTGCAGATGTTGCCAGCTGTATGAAAGCCTATCGTGCGCTCCGTGTGGGTGACATGCCTGTTGGCTCCCCAGGGTAGAGCCGTTGAGTCCATGAGTCTGGAGTGTCTGGAGATCGGTGTGGGCCTGTCCTGCATCCATCTGTGTTCTCTGGCTGCGAGGCTGAGGCTCTGGGCGATGATACCTTGTCGTGGGAGGTCATTTGGTGCAGCTCTGAGTATGGGACTCATATGCACCAAGGCCTGGGCCCTCCAGGTGCAATCTGTCCGGCCGTATTCTCTAGTGTGTGGCTGTGAGTCTGAACGCAGGTCCGTACTTCTGTGGGTGGCAGTGAATAGGCCTCCTGATTCTGAGCCCTGGATGGGGTTGTGGTCCCTGAGCGTGGGAGGCTCTCTCTCCTGCTGTGGGGAAGTTAACGCCCCATCCCTTACCCTCCTCCGACAGACTGCGGGTAGGGTGGGGGCATCTAGGCTAGCTTTGAAGCCCCAGCCAGCCCCTGGCCTTTCCGGGAATTCTCTGCTCCCTGTGGGGGGTGGGCAGGAGGGTGAAGAGGCCCTGACAGAGAGGCCTCTTGTCTGCCAGGACCTCAAGCAGCCTGGTTGAAGTTGGGCCTGGACCCTAAGTCCAATCTGCCTGACTTTGCAGGAGACACATGGCTTGCCTGGGACAGACATGCCTGTCACATGCTGAGATGGGAGTGAACAGACGGACCTACATATAAGGCAGACACACAGACAGTGGGGCTCCTCAGTTAGGGTGTGGACACGCCCCACCCAATGCCTGGGCTGGGGTCCAGGACTTTAGGGCGTGCCCTGTTTGCGACACACTCCCCACCCAACCACAGATGCCCCCCCGCCGCTCTCTGGGGACACCCCAAGATCTAGGGTCCATTTTTTTTGGCTAGGCTAGGCTAGGCTATCTTTCCATCTGTCTGAGGTCCGTCTATAGTGGCCTGGCTGTGTCTATCCCTGTACCTGTCCCCTGCTGCTCCTGGGCCTGTCCATCCATCTGCCTGAATCAGCCTCTCTTCCTCTCTCTCTCTGCCTATTGTCCTCTGTCCCTCTAGGTGTCTCCCTGCCTCAGCCTCTTCCTCTGTTCCCTTGTGTCTCCAGGCTGGTGTGTCTGTTCCCAAACTCTAGGGATGTGTCTGGCTGTGTCCACCTATCTGCCAGTTGTCTCTTCTGCTTACTACTGGGACTGACTGCCTGTTGCTTCCCTCCAGATCTTTCCATGGACCTATCTCCTGTCTCTGAGTCTGTTCGTACTTCTCTTTCTCCCTACGACTGCCCCTCTGCCTCTCTACCCCTCCTGCACCACACGGCTGTCTTTTCAGTCCTCCTGTCGTCTGTCTTCGTGTTGTTTCTCCTGCCCGCCTATCCCTATTTTGTGATTTTTTTTTCTCTTCCGATCTCCGTCTCCCCTCTCTGCATCTTTTCCCTCCATCTGTCCCTCCCCGCTGGGTGTCTGATCTCTGCGTCAGCGGCCTCTGCCTGCCTGTCCCTCTCTCTAGGTGTGGATCTATTCCGTCAATCTTTCTGTCCACCTCTCCCCCCATTCAAGGCCGCCCCCCTCCACCTGGGTCTCTCTCCACGTGGGTCCAGGTGAAGGAGAGAAGCGCCCGCCTCCCCCACCCCCTTTCCTCCGCCCAGAGCCAGAGGGAGGGAAACTGAATTAAAATTAAAAGTTCTTCCCAGAAAAAAAAAAATAATCCGCGGGCCAGATGCGGCTCGGGCTGCGCTGATTAGCCACCTAGCAAGCGCGGCGGAGCTGATTGGCTGCAGGGCGGGGCGGGGGCAGGGTCCTCGGCGGGGGAGCCGAGCCGGCCGTGGGGTCCCAGAGCCCTAGTGAGTTACTGCCGCTTCAGGAGCTGAGAGGAGCAGGGAGGTGAGGAGGGGGCGCTGGCCGGGGTGGGGCTCCGGAGACCCCGAGGCACGAGGGGGGATCCCGGGAGAGGTTTCCTGGGGGACCCTCCGGGGGGAGGCGTTCCCTGGAGACCTTTTTAGCGCTAGAGGGGAATTGAATGGGAAGGGGGGTCTTTTGGTGCCTTGCTCCCAGGAAGTGAATTCAGAAGTGGGTGAGAGTCTGCAGAGAGTGCTGGCGACTGAGGATGGGGCTCTTTGAGGGGCGTCCCCTTCCCAGGACGGGGGTTTGGGGAGGGGGTTTTCCCCGGAGCAACTTTTAGCTATGATGGGGACCTTGCATGGGGGTTTCTGAGACACTGGACTCCCAGGAAGTGAGCTTTGGACTGGGGGTTTCCTCGGAGACACTCCATGCAGAAGACGGGGCTCCAGGCTCGCTTGGGGATTGCGGAGCGCCCCCACCCCCAAGAAACGCATCCGGCTTTGGGAGGGGGTTTTGATGCAGGTCTCAGACAGCACATCCTCAGAAGGGGAAATTGGGCTCAGGGCAGGTTCCTGAGACACCCCAAGACCAAGAAGTTTCTCCAGTCTGCAAGTGTCTCTAAGTT
>ML096398.1:0-10339 GCA_003697995.1 Taxidea taxus jeffersonii | reverse complement strand
GGGGGGGGGGGGGGGGCGGGCCGCAAGGAAAGAGGCAACAAGAGAGACTGAGTGAGTGTGGGGTCTGGGAGGAGAGGCTATCCCAGCTTCAGATGGCCATCTCCTCTGCTGTGGGGTCTCTCTCTCTCTTTCTCGATCTCTCTCTCCCCCTCCCCCCCATTTGTCTCTCACTGCCCTCTTTTTCTGCTTCTCTGAGTAACTGTTGGCATCTCTCCCCCTCCGATTCCCTTCTCTGCCTCCCATCTCCTCCTCTGTCGCTCTCTCACTGCTGTCTTTGTGTCTCTTCATTTATCTCCCTGTCTCTCATCCCTCCGCTCCCGTTCCCCGTGCCTCATCTCCTTTTCTCTGGTTCTCCATCTGACCCTCTACCCTCTTCATCCAGCTCTCCCCACTTTGTAGGCCCCCTGCTCCATCTCTGATCCCCCGCCCCCCTTTCTCTGCCCACAGCATGGAACTGCAGGATCCCAAGATGAACGGAGCCCTCCCTGCGGATGCTCTGGGGTGAGTCCGGGGCCCAAGAGGGATGAGGACAGGGGTCAGGATTACCCTCTCACCAGCCCCAATTTCTCTGCTCTGTCCAGCTACAGGCAGGAACGGGAAGGCTTCCTGCCCAGCAATCCTCCTGCTCCTGGGAGGAAGCCAGTCGAGTTCATGGATGTGAGTGACCTCACACAATCTGCCCCAGCTTCACCTTGCCCAACTCATCTCTTCCCCTACTGTTCCTTTTCCTTGGGCTTCCCTGCCTAGCTATTTTCTGCCTCAGTCGCTCCCGGTCCCCAGCTGCTCCCCTCCCTAGCTGTTTTGCCTCTGATGGCTGCTCCGCCCTCCCCTGTTCCTCTCCACTTCCAGCTGCTCCCCTCCAAAGTTTCTCCCAGCTCTTCCTTCCCAGTTCTTGCTTTTCCAGCTTCTCCCTGGCTAAAACTCCTTTTCCTTCCTAGCCTCCATCCTATGGCCCTTCCTGGGCTTCTCCCCACCCCAGTCACTTCTCCCCTGGTCTTTCCTGGGCATCAGTCCTGGTCTCCTTACCTGGTCTCCCTCCCCACGTGTTCCCCGGGCCTTGCCCCTTCCCCCACAGTTTGAGGGGAAAACTTCATTTGGAATGTCAGTGTTCAATCTCAGCAACGCCATCATGGGCAGTGGCATCCTGGGGCTGGCCTATGCCATGGCTCACACCGGAGTCCTCTTCTTCTTGTGAGTCCTGGGCAGCCTGTGGGGGTTGGGGCAGGGGTGCTGTGTGGGGCAAGCCGGAGGCCTGGGGGCCAAGTCTGAGCTGTGCGATCTGTCATAGGGCCCTGCTGTTATGCATCGCACTTCTGTCTTCATACTCCATCCATCTCCTGCTGACCTGTGCTGGTGTTGTAGGTAAGGCCTGGAGCTCAACCTGCGGCTTGGACCCCAGACTCTGGACCCACCCCTATGACCCTGAGACCCTAGACCTCAATCTGAGCCCTAGATTCTGAATATACCCCACTGAGCATACCATACCCCGATCTTGGACCCAGAACCCCAGACCCCATCCTCGACTCCCTGGACTCGAGCTCTCAGACAGCACGTCAGCCCCCAGAACTTAACTGGGCTCCCAGATCTCCCACCTCCCAATCCTTACCCCTCAGTCTGGCACCAGACCTCATTTCTCAGACTCTTCCCACAACCAGATTACTATACTCTGCTTCTAAGCCCCGCTCCCCAGTCTTCAGCTCCCCCTAACTGTGGAAGCCAGCCCCACGACCCCAAGATACCCACTACCTACTACCCACCTTCAGCCCCCAACCTTCTCCCTGGTCCCGGAGCCCATTTCCCAGGCTCTGCCTCAAGCTCACCCCAAATTGTTTACCTCTTACCTCCAGCTTCCATCAGTCAGACCCAATTACCCCAGCACCAATTCCTCAGCTCCCTGAGCCTCGGGCCACCCCCCTCCACACCTCCTCACCTTGGCCTGACCTCCTGGACCCACAACCTATTCCCTCCGGTCTCCCTCTCTACCCCAGGCATCCGAGCCTATGAGCAGCTGGGACAGAGGGCGCTGGGGCCTGCCGGGAAGGTAGTGGTAGCGGCGGTCATCTGTCTGCACAATGTTGGGGGTGAGGATTCTGGGAGGTAGGGGATCAGCTCCGGGAAAGAGGGTGGGGTAGGGTGGGCTTCCTCAGGTTGGGCTGGGGGGATGAGGGGAATCCTTCTGCTTATACCTCCCCCCACCTGCACCAGCCATGTCCAGTTACCTGTTCATCATCAAATCCGAACTCCCCCTGGTTATCGGCACCTTCTTGGACATGGACCCTGAGGGGTGAGTGAGCAACACCTCTTGGCCCGCAGGCCATTGACCCTTCCTGTGTGGTCTGGCTGCTGTCTTCACCTCTGTGCCCCGCTGACTCCCAGGGCAGGCTGGTGTGATTCTTCTGTTTTGTAAGGCCAACAGCACGCGTGACCATTGCTCTGACCATCCAGAGGACCATGGGGTGTGGGGGGGGGCGGATTTCGGTGACTACTGATCTGGCTGATTGTTTGGTAGCCGACTCCATATGTCCAGTCGCCTCCGAGGCTGACCGTGTGACGACTATTCATATCAAGCAGACCAAAGCTCTGTGGGTTTGGTTCTGAACTGTTGTACTAGCAGATTCTCTACAGCTGTGTCCTGTGGGCTGTGATTCCAGCCATGGGTGTCTGACATTCACTTACTCTGACTTTGCCCCTGTCTAGTGGATTCTGTTGGATTCCAGGTCCCTCGGGCTGGCGAAATCTGTCTGGCTGGAAGTGTGAGCATGCAGTGTACTGTGGGGCCAACTCTGGCTATGTGATTGACTCCAACTGTATGCACCAGTAGGCTCCCATCGCTGTTTAATTTAGCAGTCATTTTTTTCTGGCAAGTTCCCTCTGGCTCTGTGCGTGCGTGCGTGTGTGTATGTGTGTCCTCTGGGCCACGTGTGTTTGACCACTGTTCTCAGTACTCATCTAGTTGACGGTATGTTTGATTTTCGATCCATCTGCTGGCTGACTCTGTTGAGCTGTTTGTATATGACGACTGACTCTGTATCCTCTTAGATCTTTGGTTTGACTCTGAAACTGTTTAGGTAGCTGACAATCTGTGTGACTAGGTGTTTCTGATTATTATAATTCGCTCCCAGCAGCTATTGGCCAGAGGTGCTTTGTCGGTTCATTTCTGTGTCACTGTGTGTATGAGATGGTGTGTGAATGCCTGGAACATAGTAGGCAATTCATACAATTCTTTGTGAACAAATGAGTGGTTTTTTTCAGCCAGTTCTGTATTAACTGTCTTGCCTAGACAGCCCCCTCCAATATCCACACAGGTCCTACTTTTTCCTTTTCTTTTTTTTTTTTTAAGATTTTATTTATGTATTTGACAGAGACACAGGGAGAGAGGGGATACAAGCAGGGAGAGTGGGGAGAGGGAGAAGCAGGCTCCCCTGCGGAGCAGGGAGTCCGATGCGGGGCTTGATCCCAGGACTCCGAGATCATGACCTGAGCTGAAGGCAGACGCTTAACGACTAAGCCACCCAGGTGCCCCCCCCCCAACTTTTTCTTTGAGCTTGGTTCCAACAAGAGCTGGCTGATTTTGCCTCTATTTCAGTCTTTGGCTGGGTGGTCAAGTTGGCCCAGCAGCTCTTATGGCTCAACACACCTCGAGCTGTTCAAACAACCACCTATGTGTCTTCCTGACCTCTTGTCTGACTTTGCACCATTGCCGGATCGTCAGACTGTTGTTCGACCCATCAGACGCACCAGGGTCAAGGCTCACTCTGTGTGTGGTGCCATGTGTTGGACTGCGGGAGTCTCGCTGTTTTAGGGTGACCGTCTGCCCATCTGGTTCTGTGTCCACTCAACGGCACAGTTTTGTCCGGCTGTGTGTGTGTGTGGACACGCGCGTGTGTGTGTGTGCGCGCGTGTGTGTTTTCTTAGCTATGTTCCTTTGACAGGTTTCGACTAAGAGTCTGATGATCTGTCTGGCTGTTTCTTGGATCCCGTTGTGGCATTTGCCACTGTGATGGCCTGAATGACTTCTCATGGCTGAGGTGTCAGCTCAGCTCCCCTGACTGCGGGCAGAAATCCGTCTGTTTGGCTCTCTTCTATGAGTGTCTGCCTGACAGTTTTCTTTGGCAGGCAACTAGTCACTGTGTTCACCTGTCTCCCTAGGGGCTGGTTCTTGAAGGGAAACCTCCTCATCATCATTGTCAGTGTGTTAATCATCCTGCCACTGGCCCTCATGAGACACTTGGGTAAGAGGCTTCCTGTGTTGGTCATTGGATAGTGGAGTTAGAGAAGGGGAGTCAGATGGAGAAAAATCCCTATTTTCCAGGGCTGTGAAATACCGGGGGAGAGTTTATGGGAGGTGGGCTTTGACAGATGAATAGGAGTTTGCTATGGAGGGCAGGCTGGTCCAGGTAGAAGTAAAAGCTTGTGCAAAAGGGTGGCCTAATTAGGGGCAGATAGCCTGAAAGGCCAAGCTAGGGCTTGATATTTGCTATGGGAGGGGTCCCTTGATTTCTAAGGCTCTGTTTGTTACCCCTTGCAGGCTACCTGGGGTATACCAGTGGTCTGTCTTTGACCTGTATGCTGTTTTTCCTCATTTCGGTGAGTCCAAGGGAGAAGGACATGCAAAAAGTGAAGAAGGAGTTTGGAACGTTGTGACACAGCCTTCCCCATGACCTCGCTTCCCCACCCTCCCCCAGGTCATCTATAAGAAGTTCCAGCTTGGCTGTGCTGTAGGTCTCAATGAAACGGCAGTGGAGAGCAAGAGCCCCCCGGGCCTTCCCATCCAGGGTCTCAATAGGAGCTGTGAGGCCCAGATGTTCACTGTTGATTCCCAGGTGGGAGCGCAGGCCTGTGTATGGAGCTTCTGCCCCACCAAGGCGCTCTGGTCCTACCCTCCAGTGCACTCAGCTCAGAATGGGCCCAGGCATTGGCCATCCAGGGCTTCCTCGTGTCTGATACAGTGGGCAACATTGGGGCCAGGTGGATGGTGGGTGGGGGAAGGAAAGACCCCTGGAGGTTTTAATCTCTGGTGTGGGCCATTCCCCTAGATGTTCTACACGGTGCCCATCATGGCTTTTGCCTTCGTCTGCCATCCCGAGGTGCTCCCCATCTACACAGAGCTCTGCCGGTGAGTGGGCAGGCAAGTGGGCAGAGGTGGTGCGATAGTCCTCACGTCCCACAGTCCCTAGGGTAGTCCTGGTGCTGTAGCTTGATCAGGACTAGATCGTGTGGGGGGAAGGGTTTGAGGTGGCCTTGGGAGTGGGGTGCAGGGCAGTGACTTTCTCCTGATGAGGGCTTAAAGATTCTACTTTGAACATCCTGTACAAGCATGAAAGGGCAGAGTGGGGAGGCAGAAATGATCTGATGAAGGGGGTAGTAGGCGTGGTTGGGGAAGGGGAGGTGAGGATCGTCAGAAAGAGTGGGTTACGGGTGGACAAAATGAGGGGCAGGGAGGATATGATGGAGGGACATGTGGATGATCCGGTGGGGGGGCACAGCAGGGAGGTCAGATGCGAGGGAGAGGCAGAGATGGTCAGAGGGGATAGACAAAGATGGTCACTTGGGGTGAGATGGATGAACAGAGGGAGGCTTGGCTAGCCACACAGGCGAGGTAGAGACAGGCCTCCCAGTGTGTACCAGCCAAACATCTGCTCTGGAAGAAGGGGACTCTGTAGGGTGTGGGCTTCTTCTGAGGGGCACCAAGTCCAGGGGTCTGAGCATGACCCTTCCATAACCTCTATGACTCAGGCCCTCCAAGCACAGAATGCAGGCGGTGGCCAATGTGTCCATTGGGGCCATGTTCTGCATGTATGGGCTCACGGCGACCTTCGGATACCTCACCTTCTACAGTGAGTAGGGCTGCGGCCAGGGTGGGGTGAGCTGGAGCAGGGACTGAGTAGACCGCTGGGGCAGGAGCTCTGGTGGTTTGCTGCCTCCATGCCCTGGACCCGTCAGTTTCCAAAGAGAGGGTACGTGTCACACATTGTAGATTTCGTTGCCGTGCATGTGCGTATGGGGATGTGTGTACGTGTGGGGGCGTGTGTGTTTCCGGGACGCTGGTCCTGGTGCTCCCACCACATTCTGCATCCCGTGCCCCATGTCCATGGCCCAGATAGCGTGGAGGCGGAGATGCTGCACATGTACAGCCAGCAAGACCTGCTCATCCTCTGCGTGCGCCTGGCAGTACTGCTTGCGGTGACTCTCACTGTGCCGGTCGTGCTGTTCCCCGTACGTGGGGTCGAGGGGCAGGGGTGCATGGAGCGGAGCTATGTGCGTGGATGGGTGGAGGGTGGAGGCATGGATGTTTGGCTGGGGAGTGGAGATGAGAGTGGATGGATGGATGGAGGAGACAGGGCTGGCCAGATAGGGAAGACAGAGTTGTCGGATGGGCAGAGGAGGCAAAAACAGATGGTTGGACAGAAAGGGGACATTGGTGGCAGGACAGAGAGAACCAAGGGGGGGAGGAGGGGTAGTCTGTCGGAGGGAGGAGGCATCAGATGTCTGGCTAGACGGAAGAGGGAGGCTGGAATAGTCAGACAGGCTAGAGGCAGAGAGAGATGGACAGTCAGAATAAAGAGACAGGGATGGACGGCATCCCTTAGGAAGGGTAGAGGCAGACATAGCGAGGTGCAAGAACAACCAGGCTCTCAGATGGGGAGGTGGGTGACGAGACAGAGGAAGGAGGTAGAGGTGGTCAGAGGGAGAGAGAGGCAGGGATCTCAGACGGAGTGGAAGGAGAGGAGGGCGGTCAGAGGGAGGCAGATTCCAGAGAGCGGGTACAGGCATCGAGGGGTGATCGGATCGAAGGGAGAGAGGCATGGATTGTCAGAAGGGTGGTGGGATGCTCTATCGGAAGGATGCTCAGACCAGCTGAACATGGAGATAGACAGAGTGGGGATCAGGGACCTCACACGGGGTGGAGGCACAGACACATGCTCAGAAGGTAGAGTTCTATCCAGATGACCCCACGGAGGTGGGCAGCAGAACTTGAGCCCTGACTGGTATCCTACCCCACTCTGACCGCAGATCCGCCGGGCCCTGCAGCAGCTGCTCTTCCCGAGCAGGGACTTCAGCTGGCCACGACATGTGGCCATAGCCCTGATCCTGCTTGTCTTGGTCAATGTTCTTGTCATTTGTGTGCCGACCATCCGGGATATCTTTGGGGTTATTGGTCAGTACCCACAAACCCAGTCCCAGACCCTACCTCATATGGGCCTTATACTCTAAACTGCCATTGACTTCTGCTCCTCCTGCTTGGCCTCCAGGGTCCACCTCGGCCCCCAGCCTCATCTTCATCCTGCCTAGCATCTTCTACCTCCGCATCGTGCCATCTGAGGTGGAGCCCTTCTGTTCCTGGCCCAAGATCCAGGTGAGCATTCTAGGGGAGGGCCGGGGGCAAGAGGAGCACTCTGAGGAGGGAGCTGCCCAGGATGGCCAGAGAGCAAAGGAACATTTTCAGGAGGGGGATGAGGGGAGAGGAGGGCAGATGGTCTGGAAGAAGGAAAGAGGTTATCTCAGGAAGGGGCTGAGCGGACCGAGCACCAGCAGAGTCTGCCGAGACAGGAGGCATTCCACAGACAAATGGAAGGAGGGCCTTTAGAAGAGGGTTGGGAGCACTTTCAAGGAGGATGAAGGAGAATGCTCTCTGAAGCGTTCTGGAAAGATGGAGAATTCTTCTTTTTTTTTTTAAGATACTATTTATTTATTTGACAGACAGAGATCACAAGTAGGCAGAGAGGCAGGCAGAGAGAGAGGAGGAAGCAGGCTCCCCACAGAGCAGAGAGCCCAATGTGGGGCTCGATCCCAGGACCCTGAGATCATGACCTGAGCTGAAGGCAAACGCTTTAACCCACTGAGCCACCCAGGTGCCCCAAGATGGAGAATTCTTAAGAAGGGGCTGGTGTTAAGGAAGGGGAGGGAGCAGGGGGGTCAGGGGTGAATGGGGCACTCTGGAGGGGATGGGGGGCTTGAGGAATATTTCCAGGAGGAGTTCTGGTGTGGAGAGCCAAGCAGCCCCATCTTCTCTCCCTCTCGTTCACAGGCTCTGTGTTTTGGTCTCCTGGGGGTCCTCTTCATGGCAATCAGTCTAGGCTTTATGTTTGCCAACTGGGCCACGGGCCAGAGCCACGTGTCTGGACACTGACCTTGCCCTGCTCCACCCCCGGCCCCTGTGCGCATGCTCCCGGGTGTCTGTGGTGGACGATGGGGCTGCTCTCCAGGGTCCCTCAAGTCTGGCTCATGGAGGTGGCTGGTTCCCATTAACAAGGCTCTTGGAGGTAGTGGGGGCCACGGAGGTTGTAGAGTGGTCCGCTTCCTTCCTCCCCAGGGATGCTGAGCTTGGATCGTGGCCCTAAGCCCAACCCAACCCCGGGGTGGGGGGGAGGAGGAGACTGGGTCCTTGGGGGAATCCCTGCCCCACCCCACCCAGTCCTTTCTGCCTCTCCTGGCAGAAGCCATTTGTCAGGATCACCCTCAAGCTAAAGGGGAAGAATAAAGATGCTGAATTGCAACTCCTGCCTCCGCCTTCTGATCTCTTTCTAAGTCTTCCTGGGGATGCCTGGCTCCCTGGCTTGGTTCACACAAGCCCCTACGGTAACAAGCCCTGAGCATAGGATTGAACTGGCTCTCGAATATTCACTCACATGTCCACTCCTTTGGTAACTTGCTACCCAACTCATACTTCTGTTCATTTTCTCACTCCAGAAACCTCTACCGAGAGCCTCCCAGGTACCAGGCATTGTTTTGGGTTCTGGGGTTTCGATAGTGCATCAAGCGGGCCATAGTCCCTGTAGTTGGTATTCTAGCACCAAAGTAGGCAAACCAAGACTCCCAGGCCAAATGCAGCAGCCTCTTTGTAGGGCCACTGAGCCAAGAATAGCTTGCACACTTCTAAATGATTAGGAAAAAAAAAATGAAGAAGAATAATTTGTGACACTTGAAAATGACGAAATTTAAATTGCAGTGTTTGCAGATCTTTTATGGGAATGCAGTAATGCCCGTTCACTTATGTATACATATTTATGGTTTTTCCGCGCTAGAACAGCAGGGCTGAGGAATTGCAACAGAGACCACGTGGCCCACCAAACCTCAGCTCTTTATGATCTGGCCCTTTTCAGGAAAAAAAATTGCTGACCTCTGATGTAGCAGAAAAGAGATCAATCATTTCTGATAAAGATGAGCACTGTGAGGGGCTCTTGGCTGGCTCAGTTGGAGCTGGAACACAGGACTCTTGATCCTGGGGTTGTGAGCTTGAGCTCCTTGGGTATAGAGATGACTTAAAAGTAAAATCTTAAAAAAAAATGATATGCACGGTTGGGAAAAGAAGTAATGTTGAGTGTGGTGTTGGGGAGGTAGGGGGCCGCTGAGAGGGTTGTCAGGGAGGACTCATTGACAAAAAGACTAGGAGCCGTGTCCTAGATTGGGTGGAAGGAGCGAGTCCTGTGGTTATTTAGATAAATGTTGCAGGCAGAGGCAGCAGCAAGTGCAAAGGCCCTGAGGTAGGAGCCAGCATGGCCGTTTTGCTGTCCCACTGGCAATGTGTATGAGTGCCGATTTCATAGCAGCCTTGAGTCATGAGACGTGGATTCTTGCCAAACTACTAGGTGAAAATAGTATTGCTGTTAAAATTCACATGTGTTTCTTTATGAAAGACGTTTCTGGATGTTTGAGAGACTTTTATTTATCTTCCCAGATAAGTTTTAATGCACATGCAGGCCACTACAGATAATCTTTCTTCTCTCCACATTCAGACACAGGACAGCTGACTGTTGTTGATTCATACTGTAGGCTCCTTATTTCATGCTTCATGCCTTACTGCCTGTAACTCAGCTCAACGCTCAATTTAAGCTCAATAAGCCTGCTTTTAAAGAACATGGTTAACTTGTAATTCCAGTACCTGGACTTATAAATGCAAGTGTACGTATTTAACACCCACAAGAAGAGATCATCCTCTCAACGAGGTTTTTTTTTTTAATTAGAACATTTTTTATTAACATATAATGTATTATTAGCCCCAAGGGTACAGGTTTGTGAATCACCAGGTTTACACACTTCACATCAACGAGGTTTCTGGTGGAGCAAAGTCTAATTTCATCTTTTTAAAAAAAGGTTATTTTAAAGAATTATTTACCATGCCCAAGTTTAAAAATTTTACATATTCAGAACTCCTGAGTGGCTGAGTCGGTTAAGGTTAAGCATTTGCCTTCAGCTCCAGTCATGATCCCAGGGTCCTGGGATTGAGCCCCACGCCAGGCTCCTTGCTTGGTGGAGTCTGCTTCTCCCTCTGCCTGCTGCTCCTCCTCTAATTTTTGTATAAGGTATGAAGCTTAGGGAGATGCTTTTTTTTTTGCCT
>RCUC01087975.1:0-21572 GCA_003697995.1 Taxidea taxus jeffersonii | reverse complement strand
CCCCATGTGGGGCTCGACCCCAGGGCTCTGGGATCAGCATTACTTGCGGTAGCTAATATGTGGAAACAGCTTGCATATGGGTTGACAGATGAATGGATAAATAAGATGCAGCACATACATACAATGGAATACTATTGAGCCTTAAAAAAGAAGGAAATACTGCCATATACGACCATGTGAATGAGCTTGAAGACATTTTACTAAGTGAAATAAGCCAGACACAGAAAGATACATGATTCCACTTATGTGAGGTATGTAAAATAGTGAAATTCATAAAATCAGAGACTGGAATGGTGGTTATCAGAGTTTAGAGGGAGGGGGAGTTACTAATCCACAGGTATAGAGTTTTAGTTAGGTTAAGATGAGTAAGTTCTAGGGAAATCTAAAAAAAAGCAAAAAAAAAAAAAGATGAGTAAATTTGAGATCTGTTATGTAACATTGTGCCTATAGTCAACAATTATGTATTGTACACTTAAAGAGAGTAGATCTCATGCTGTGTTCTTACCACAATAAAATTTTAAAAAATAAAAGCTCCTTTAAGGAAAAAAAAAGATGTGGATTGGCTAAAGTTTTTTTTTTTTTAAAGATTTTATTTATTTATTTTGCAGGGGGGTAGGGGAAGAGGGTGGGAATCTCAAGTTGATACTCTGCTGACTGTGCCAGTCTCACAGCCCTGAGATCATGACCTCAACTGAAACCAAGAGTCTGATGCTTAACCAACTAAGACACCCAGGGCCCCTAAAGTTCTTTTTTTAAAGATTTTATTTATTTGTCAGAGAGAGAGAAAGAGAGAGCACAAGCAAGGGGAGCATCAGGCAGAGGGAGAAGCAGGCTCCCTGCTGAGCAGAGAGCCTGATATGGGGCTTGATCCCAGGACCCTGGGATGATGACCTGAGCGGAAGGCAGAGGCTTTAACCCACGGAGCCACCCAGGTGCCCCTAAAGTTCTTTTTTAAAAGATTTTATTTCTTTATTTTAGAGAATGCATGTGTGGTGGGGGGTAAGGGCAGAGGGAAGGGAAAGAGAGAATCTCAAGCAGACTCTGACATGGGGCCTGATATGGGGCTCTGTCGCATGACCCTGAGATCACGACCTGAGCAGAAATCAAGAGTTCAATGCTTAACGGACTGAGCCACCCAGGCGCTCCTGGCTAAAATATTTTTGAGGTCCTCTCAATCTTGCATTAATAGACATGAGAATCTAGTTGTGACTGTGGACTTTGTCCTTAGACGTGTTGCCCATGACTTGACTCTGAAACAGACCTACCTCTGCCGTTTTTTGTTTGTTTTTGGAAGAGCATTTCTTAACTGGAGCTCATATTATAATTCTCTGAAGGCCTCATTATAATAGAGTGCTGGTCTCTACCCCAGAATGTCAAATTCACATCCAGAAGGTTGCCCGAGAATTTGCATTTCTACACTGTTTCAAGATGATGCTGATGCTTCTGGTTTGGGGTCCACATTTCAAGCATCTCTGGTTGTCTGATACTACGAAGTAATAAAACTCTGCTCCTGGAGTATTGTCTTATCTGCCACAAAGGAACTCTTTGATTCAAGGTATGACCAGAGTCCCTAGAAGGATAGGAAGCTGGGACTTTGATGAGTTTGTAGCTTATGATTAAAATGTGTTGAGCTTACTTGGTAACAAATGGTTGTTTAATAAATGACAGGTATGTTTGAGAGGGGAAAAAAAACACCACTAACGTTATACTTAATGGCAAAAGACTGAATCCTTTTCCCCTAAAACCAGGAGTAGATATCTATTCTCACCATTCCTATTTTACTAAAGATTCTAGTCAGTGCACCAAGACAAGAAAAACAACAACAACAAGGCAACCAGATTGATAATGAAGAAATAAAAGTGTCTTTATTTGAAGACAATATAATTATCTAGTAGAAAACCCAAGGGAATCTATAAAAATAGCTACTAATGAATGTTTCACAAGGTTGCAAGATATAAGGCCGATGCACAAAAAGCAACTGTATTTCTATATATTAACAATGAACAACTGTAAATTGAAATTTAAAATAATATATACAATAATATCAAGAAATATGAAATACTGAGACATCCGGCTGGGTCAGTCAGTACAGCATGTGACTCTTAATCTCAGGGTCGTGAGTTCAAGCTCCACGTTGGGCAAGGAGACTACTTATTTAAAAAAAAAAGAAACATGAAATACTTAGGGATAAATGTGACAGAAGATGTGCAAAACCTATATATCAAAGGCTACAAAAACTGCTGAAATTAAAGAAGGCATAAGAAAATGTACCTTATTCATGGGTCAGAAGGCTAAATATTTTTTTAAGATTTTATTTATTTATTGACAGAGATCACAAGTAGGCAGAGAGGCAGGTGGGGGGCGGGGGGCGGGAATCAGGCTCCCTGCCAAGCAGAGAGCCCAATACGGGGCTTGATCCCAGCACCCCAAGATCATGACCTGAGCTGAAGGCAGAGGCTTAACCCACCGAGCCACCCAGGAGCCCCCAGAAGGCTAAATATTATTAACATGTCAATTCTTCCCAAATTGACCTGTAGATTTGATCTAAATCCAGTAGGCTCTTTTGTTGTAGAAATTGACAAACAGTTCTTAAAATTCATATAGAAATACAAAAGCTCTAGAATATCTAAATCAACTTTGCAAAAGAATAACAAAGTTGAAGGGCTAACACTACCTGATCTCAAGAATCATTATAAAGCTAGAGTAATCAACACAGTATGATATTGACATACAGGTGGACAAATATATCAATAGAACATTATAGAGTCCAGAAACAAATCGATAAATATATGGACAACTAATTTTTTCTTTTCATTCTGGTGGATATTTTTTTGACAGAGAGAGAGATCACAAGTAGGCAGGGAGACAGGCGGGGGGGCGGGGGAAGCAGGCTCCCAGCTGAGCAGAGAGCCCGATGTGGGGCTCGATCCCAGGACCCTGGGATCATGACCTGAAACAAAGGCAGAGGCTTTAACCCACTGAGCCACCCAGGTGCCCTGGATAACTGATTTTGACAAAGGTTTAAAGCAATGCAGTGGAGGAAGGATAGTTTTTTCATCAAACAGTACTAGAACAGTTTGATATTCATATGCAAAAGAATGAGCCTGGATCTCTGCCTCCCACCATGCCCAAAAATTAATTCAAAATTAACTAAATGTATAATCTAAAAACGTAAAACTTATAGAAATCCTTTGTGACCTTGGATTAGGCAAAGATCTCTTTGATATGACATCAAAAGGACAATCCAAAAAGAACAAATCGATATATCTGACTTCATCAAAATTTAACATTTCTGCTTTTTAAAAAAGATTTTATTTATTTATTTATTTGACAGAGAGGGAGATCACAAGTTGGCAGAGAGGCAGGCAGAGAGAGAGGAGGAAGCAGGCTCTCTGCTGAGCAGAGCCCAGTGTGGGGCTCGATGTGGGGCTCCATCCCAGGACCCTAAGATCATGACCTAAGCTGAAGGCAGAGTCTTTAACCCATTGAGCCACCCAGGCACCCCTGCTTTTCTTTTTTTAAAAGACATTTATTGGGACGCCTGGGTGTCTCAGTGGGTTAAGTGGCTGCCTTCCGCTCAGGTCATGATCCCAGCATCCTGGGATCGCTTCCCACATCGGCCTGCTTCTCCCTCTGCCTCTGCCTACCACTCTGTCTGCCTGAGCTCCCGCTCTCTCTCTCTCTAATAAATAAATAAATAAAAATCTTTAAAAAAAAAGACATTTATTTATTTGAGAGAGAGAGAGAGAGAGAGAGAGAAAGCATGGGGGGAGGGGTAGACGTAGAGAGGCAGTCTCCCTGCTGAGCATGGAGCCTGATGAGGGGATCCATCCCAGGACCCTGGGATCATGACCTGAGCCAAAGGCAAGCACTTAACCGACTGAGCCACCCAGGCACCCTGATTCTGTGAACATTCTTTTTTTTTTTTTTTAAGATTTTATTTATTTATTTGTTAGAGAGAACGAGCACAGGCAGACAGAGAGGCAGGCAGAGGTAGAGGGAGAAGCAGGCTCCCTGCCAAGCAAGGAGCCCGATGTGGGACTTGATCCCAGGACGCTGGGATCATGACCTGAGCCGAAGGCAGCCGTTTAACCAACTGAGCCACCCAGGCATCCCTCTGTGAACATTCTTATACATATCTTTTTGTTGTTATATACATTTTTTTAAAGATTTTTAAAATTTATTTGTCAGAGGGAGAGCACAAGGAGGGGGAGTGGCAGGCAGAGGGAGAAGCAGGCTCCCTGCTGAGCAAGGAGCCTGATGCAGGACTTGATCCCAGGACTCTGGGATCATGATCTAAGCCAGAAGCAGGCACTTAACTGATTGAGCCACCCAGGCACCCCAACATTTCTGCTTTTCAAAAGACATTACTGAGAGAATGAAAAGACAAGCCATGCACTGGGAGAAAATACTTGCAAAGCATCTATCTGATAATGTATCTCTATCCAAAATATATAAAGAGCTCTAAAAACTCAATAAGAAAACTAAGATTCAATTTTTAAAAGAGAGGCAAAGAATTTTACCAGATACTTCATCAAAGAAGATACACAGGTGGCAATTAAACACATGAAAAGATGCTCAATATCATTGGTTGTTAGGGATATGAAAATTAAAACCACAAAGAATATCAGAAACAAATATTGGAATGGATAAAATCTGTTTGACTGACCATACCAAAAACTGGTGAGGATGTGGAGGAAATAGAAGTCTCGTACACTACTGGTAGGAATATAAAATGGTACAAACACTTTGGGAGACAGTTTGACAGGGTTAATTTTTTTGGATTTTATTTATCTATTTGACAAAGAGAGAGAGATCACAAGTAGGCAGAGAAGCAGGCAGAGAGAGAGGGAGAAGCAGGCTCCCTGCTGAGCAGAGAGCCCAGTGCGGGACTCGACCCCAGGACCCTGAGATCATGACCTGAGCCGAAGGCAGAGGCTTAACCCACTGAGCCACCCAGGTGCCCTGACAGGGTTAATTTTTGGTCATAACGTCAGTTATTCTTTATACAACAATTACTCAATAGAAGCTTACTATATGCTACATAGTCTACTGGACACTTGGGGTATTGACAGTGTCTTAAAATTTTTTTAATGATTTTATTTATTTATTTGACAGAGAGAGAGAGAGATCAGAAGTAGGCAGAGAGGCAGGAAGAGAGAGAGGGTGAAGCAGGCTCCCCACTGGGCAGACAGTCCCACGTGGGACTCGATCCCAGGACCCTGAGATCATGACATGAGCCGAAGGCAGAGGCTTAACCCACTGAGCCACCCAGGCGCCCCAATAGTGTCTTAAAATATTAAACATATACTTATTATATGATCCAGTTATTCTGTCCCTAGAAGTCTACCAGGATAAAGGAAACATATATCCATTCAAAGACTTGTATGCTAATCTCCAACAACAGATAAGTAAATACACAAAAGGTGGTATATCAATACAATGAAATATTACACCATAAAAAGGAATGAAGTTCGGATACCTGCTGTAATGTGTCAACCTTGAAAACATTATGTTGAGCGAAGGAAGCCACATAGAAAAGGTCACATATTGTATGGTTCATTTACATAAAATATCCAGACTAGGCAAATCTATAGAGACAGAAAATAGATTAGTAGTTGCCAGGGGCTGGGGGGAGGGGAAAATGGAGAGTGAGTACTAATTACTATGGCGTTTCTTTTTATTTTTTATTAACATATAATGTATCATTTGTTTCAGGGGTACAGGTCTGTGATTCAACAGTCTTATATAATACCCAGTGCTCATTACAACACATACCCTCCGCAGTGTCCATCACCCGTCACCCTCTCCCCATCCCCTCCAGTACAGGGTGATGAAACATTCTGGAATGAGATAGTGGTGATGGTTGCACAACCTTGTGAATATACTAAAACCACTAAACTGTATACTTAAATGGTGTGGATTCTATGGTATGTGGATTTTATCTTACCAAAAAAACCCATTGGAATGGAATAGGGAATGACCTGTTGATGTATGGAACTACATGGATAAATCCCCAATAATTTTCTAGAGTCTGTCAGACAGAAAAGAGTACATACTCAATGATTCACTTATAGAAAGCTCTAGAAAATGCAAACTAAACTAACAGAAACGAAACTGACAGAAAAGTGAATCCGTGGGTGCGTGGGGTTAGGGCTGGGGCGGGAAGAAGGGATTATAAAGGGGCAGAGGAAACTTGGCAGTGACGATATGTTCACCATCATGATTGTGATAATGTTTTCATTGGGTGTATACCTGTTATTTTAGAAATAATACAACCCCTCTTCTGCCTTCCTGGGTCACCACCATCTCCTGTGCGCATGTCTCTTTGCGACGTTTCTGACAGAGGGCATAAAAAGTCATCTCTTAGGTCCTAAATGTGAGAAGTTATTTTATTCTTTTCTGTTGATATTCTGAATCTTCGTATTAGTGCTTTCTGAAAACAATCTATAAATAGGATATGGTAAAGACACTATGAAGACATATTCTTCAAGTACTTTTTATTTTTTTAAGATTTTATTACTTATTTGACAGAGAGAGATCACAAGTAGGCAGAGAGGTAGGGAAAGAGAGAGAGAGAGAGAGAGAGGAGGAAGCAGGCTCCCTGCCGAGCAGAGAGCCCGATGCGGGACTCGATCCCAGGACCCTGAGATCATGACCTGAGCTGAAGGCAGAGGCTTAACCCAGTGAGCCACCCAGGCGCCCTTCAAGCACTTTTTAAAAGGGAATAGGCTCAGGGCACCTGGGTGGCTCAGTCGGTTAAGACTCTGCTTTCAGCTCAGGTTGTGAACTCAGGGCCCTGGGATTGAGCCTGCTCAGTGAGGAGCCTTGTCTCCCTCACCGTTTGCCCCTCCCCGTTTGCACTCTCTCTCTCAAATAAATAAAATCTAAAAAAAAAAAATAGTGCCAACTGCCCACTCCAAATCCCTTTGACACTGCTGCTCTTCCTTTCTCCGCCATGCCTCTTCTTACCTTCTCAACTTACTAAGTAAGTTACTTCTTATACTTACTGCTTGTCTCTCAGCCCCACTGGAATATCAGCTCCACGGGGAGATCTTTGTCTGTTTCATTAATGGCTTTATCCCTAGTACTTAGAATCATGTCTGGCATGTGGTAGGGACTCGTCTGTTGAGTGATTTACTCTCTACTGTATCCCAAGCATGAAGAATGGTACCTGGAACACAGCAAAAGCTCAGGAGATGCCTGTTGAATGGATTGGGGAAATAGGGGCACTGGGTGAGGACTGACTGCCCCTCATGCAGCTTTCCAAGTTGTTGGATCCTTCACCCTCCTGCATGGTACTAAAACATGGAGCTTAAGGGGGCCCAACGTGGGGAGTGGTGGGGAGGAGCCCCTGGCTGAAGGAATGTCAGAAGAGGATCTAACTGCCTGTTCTCTGCCACCAAGCTCAGCCCTGGGCAATAGTCCTAATCACCCCAATAATTCGTTCCTCTCTGAAAGGCAAAGAGGCTGCTTCTTGTGTCTGCTGCCACGAATTCACGGCTGTGTCTGGACAGTGTCTAACAGAAGCAGCGCCCTGCCAGGGAGAGAGGAAGGGACTGTCTGAAACTGCCAGGTTATGCCACACTGTCCCGGAATTCCTGGTTGGCTTTTATTTTTCATGTTGTGGGGAAGGGTCATGCCTTCTCAAGGTTCCCAATCTGACATGTCCAGTAGTCCTGTTGTATGTTCTATGCTGTCATGAAGGCCTCCTCTCTCCTCCAAATCGTAATAAATTCATCTTGGTAACACCCTTGGGAAGAGCTGAAAGAGTCTTTCAGCTGAGCAGGCTCAGGAGAAAACAGCAAGACTCTTCCTTTCTCTGTTTTCTCCCGAGCCTGTCTTCAAAAGACTTTGCAGGAAAGGCAGATACTTTCTCACCCACATCTTGTTCATCCCCCATGACGTTGAGGAGGCCAGCCTGAACAAATTTTCCAGTCATGGTCCCTGGCTTGTGTGTGGCCTGGGGAGAATTCACAGACTCATAGCTGTTGTCGCAGCAACTGTGGCCAAAGGGGCGACCTTGGCAGCTGACGAGCACCAGGAAGAGAGCCGAGAGAGAACTGTGCAGCCTTGTCTTTCCTTGTGCCCAATGGACAAGGGACAGATTGGGAAAGCCTCCTGATCCTGTCCACACTTCTTGAGATGCGAGGAGCCTGTCTTGGAACTGAGGGATCAGGAGGGATCCACTCAGGGGAAGCACACAAATCCACGATGGTCTGTTGGGGGGCCAGATGCTCTGCTAGGGCTGCGTGTTCTGGACACAGGGGTGTACGTAAGAACTTCAGGCCCTGCGTTTGAAGACAGGCTCGAGAGAAAAGTCAACTTCACGAAACTAAAATCTGACTAAAGATCTGTTTTAGGGGGCGCCTGGGTGGCTCAGTGGGTTAAAGCCTCTGCTTTCGGCAAGGGTCATGGTCTCAGGGTCCTGGGATCCAGCCCCACATCAGGCTCTCTGCTCAGCAGGGAGCCTGCTTCCTCCTCTCTCTCTCTGCCTGCCTCTGCCTGCTTGTGGTCTCTGTCAAATAAATGGATGGAATCTTTAAAAAAAAAATCTGTTTTAGGTGTCACGGCACATGGAGGAGAGGAAGGGACTGTCTGAAACTGCCAGGTTATGCCGCACTGCAGGGCAGAGACAGGGACCAGCGCCATTCCCCAGGAAGCTTTCAGCTCTTCTCCAGGGTGTTACCAAGACGAATTTATTACGATTTGGAGGAGGTGGCCTTCATGACAGAGCGTAGAACATACAACAGGACTACCGGACATGTCAGATTGGGAACCTTGAGAAGGCGTGACCCTTCCCCACAACATGCCAGGAATTCTGGGGGCAGTGTGGACATCACCATTACGACTTAGGAACTGGAGCAACTGGGGGGTGGGGGTTTGTCCTCTGCTGCCAATCTTGAAAACAGATGAATTCTGGAATTAATTAGGGATGACAAATAAGTCCATAAAGTTCGTCTTTGCAAGTGTACTTCACGCTGGAGGCGGGGTCTGAGGCTGGAAGGTTTTCTGGTCATCCCTTTCCTTACTCGGCATATGGCTGCTGATTTGGCCAACTCCTGCTTTTCTATACTTGCTCGATTCTGGCTGGAAGCCGCAGTTGGCCTCTGCTTGGCAGGGACAGTAGCTTAGCGCTTACTGTCACGCTCTGGGGGGACGGCTGCCCAAGAGGAGGGCAGATGGGCGAAATAGGTGAAGGGGATTAAGAGGTACAAATTCCCAGTTACCAAAAACTAAATAAGGAAGTAAACAAACAAATAAGTCAGGGAGATGGAAGGTATAGCATAGAGAAGAGTCAGTAATGTTGTTTTAACGGCCGGTGAGGACACTATGCGTGCTGGGCACGGTGTCGTGTATAGAATTGTCAAACCAGGGGCGCCTGGGTGGCTCAGTGGGTTAAAGCCTCTGCCTTCGGCTCAGGTCATGATCCCAGGGTCCTGGGATCGAGCCCCGCATCGGGCTCTCTGCTGGGCGGGGAGCCTGCCTCCTCCTCTCTCTCTCTGCCTGCCTCTCTGCCTACTTGTGATCTCTGTCTGTCAAATAAATAAATAAAATCTTAAAAAAAAAATTGTCCAACCACTACACTGTACACCTGAAACTGAGATCACACTGGATGTCAATTACACTTCAACAATTAAAAAATGTTCTTAAAAAAGATTTAATCAGAAAAAAAAGAGTTGTAAGAACTTCAATGTGGTAATTCAATTATTTAAAAAAAAAATTCTCCAGTGCTGGGCCATGTTCTGACCTGTCATGAGTTTACACCGGTGACGTAGATCTAACTCCAACACCATTTATTACATCAACAACTTAGCGATCGGGGGTGATTTAGAAGCAATTGTGCCTAAAGCTCTGGCTTTCCTTGTTGCTTTTCTATCTCAGCCTGTTAAACAGGAAAAAGTTTAAGGACTGTCTGACAATAACCTTTTTCAGAGTTCAGTTACCTGGAGGAATCAGAGCAGTTTTACTGGGACACACACAATTTTTTACCATCAAGCGGGAGTTTAGGGACTAAAATGGGGGTCCCAAAGTTAACTGGCTGCTCTGGGAGGCAGAGCAAACACATCCTATTTGTGGGTAAAAGCCTCCCTTTCCTCTGGACTCTCATCACTGGCTCAAGATAGCCTCTGGACATCTGATCTGGAGCAAGAGTAAACACAGAGCCACCACCGGGATTCTCGATTGGAAAGCTGTGCAGAGACGCGGCATTCCAGACTCCTTAGGATCTGCTCAAGGGACACACTTCACAGCTTCGGTGTTCTGAGAATGAGTTCGTGAGCAAGCGGATCCTTTGTCTTGTCTGTCAGCCTGGCAGGGTGGTGGGGCTGAAGCCCAGCATGGCTCCTACCGCAGTTAGCCCAGCTCCCGCTTCCACTCAGCTCAGCACACATTTAAGATCTCATCATTCTGCTAAGTTTGGGAAATCATTTTTATTACACACTAACTTCTGGAAAAGACTCGGTCAGTTTCGAGCCTCCCTTCTGGTCCATCTGTCTTGTGCCCTGTCCCTGTCCTTGTCCTGGAGCTGCAGTGCAAGCAGATGGCAAAATGATGGCCTCCCCACCGCTGCAAAGACAGGCTTTGCACACTGTACAGCGCTGGCAGCAGCCCAGGGGTGGGGCCACAGGTCAGTCTTCGTCTGAGTCACTGGGGCCCGTGTACTGGCAGACAGCATCATAGTGAAGCTCCACCAGCTGATTCTCTCTCTGCAGCTGCACCAGAGCCTGGTTCCGTTCTCTGTCCCAGCCCAGCAGACGGCCCACCTGGAGGAGTGGCGGGTAGAGTCAGTAAGGCCAATCCAGACACCGGGATAGCCCCGGCATGTGCCCGCACCCCCCCCAAACCCAGGTCTGGGACTCACCCTTCCAGCCTGTGGCCCCAGCACTACCATCACCCGGTTGCCCTCGACCTTGGGGACGAGGGTCTCCAGCATGCCTTCCTTCACGCCTGCAGATGAGGAAAGGGGACTGAGTGAGGCCCTCAGCCAGGGCCAGCCCACCCAGGGTCCTGTCAGAAGGCCTTCCCTGTATCCCCCAGAGACACCCTGCACCCTGTTGACAAGTGGGGTTCCACCACCCCATTTCACAGGTAAGGACACCTAAGGAGCAGGTCCTAGAAATAACTTAATAAAGGGAGCACTTATGCACGAAGATGATGGGTGACGACAACAGATCCCATTTACTGTGGGCATGTCAGCCACCTGCCCTGCACGGGGAGTTCTGTACAATCTGCACAAGGCCCGGTCCCCAGAGGGAGAAAACAGCACATTTCCATGCCAGTGTTTGCCCGTTGTGGGAGAGAGGCTCAGATAATCAACCATCTCAGAAGCACCTCGTGTTCCATCAGAAGATTCTGGGCCTTGCAAAGTACCTGAGGTCTGCCCAACCCCCAGCCTCTGCTCACGCCAGCCTCTTGGTCGAAGACAGGCTTCCCGTTTGGCCTCCAGGAGGATAACGACCCAGTGGTCACCCTCACATTCACCTTCCAGGATCCGGCCTTCCTCTGTTCGACACACACAGGAATCTGGGCCGAGGACATCTTCAATCGTCATCTGGGGAGAGGGTTGGGGGTGTGAGAATGTCAGACTCACGAGGCCTAGTCCTTGGGGGTGGAAGGGGCACCAGGTCGCAGGATTCCCACCTTGGTGTTGTAATACTGGCCACCCTTGTGCTGCTTGTCCACAAAGCGCACACGCAGGTCCCTATGCAACCAGTGCTGGCTCCGGGAACCGACCTTCTCAGTCTTGGCTACAGGCTCCCCCTCTCTGTGCAAAAAGGGGCCAACGCAAGGCTTAACTGATCAGAGGCATGTTCTGGTCACCCCACCTTTGCGGCTATAACACCCACCCATAGTGCCATCCCTAGTTTCTTCTATGTGCCTGCCTGGCCCTGGAAGCCTTCTCTGGTGGCTAGGACCTTTCCACAGCCTTGCCTTCTGCCCCCATCCCAGATGCCCAGGGTCCCACCGGTTGGGAAAGTGTTTCCGCTTCCTCTCTGAGTCCTCCCGCCGGCCGGGGAGCTCCTGATCCTGGAGGGCCTTCCATGATGACGAGGCTGTTCCGTTCTGTTGCCCTGGGGAAATTTTGTTCATCTGGCCTGTGCAAGGGTGTGTGGAAGAGAACCAGAAAGGAGCCTCAGTGGGCCATTCTCTTACTGGGGAGGCTACACCTTGGCCTCCGGCCACCTCCCAGCTGCCTCAGTGTCCCCTCCCACCATCACAACTTTGTCAGTGCCATTAGAAGGCTCTCCCCTTCCCCTCCACTGCTGGGCTTCCTTTAGGACACCTTCCTCAGCCACTCCAGCATGTGCTCACAGTGCTGATCTGAGGCACCATTCCCTAGTGTGGGCCAGGGAAATCCAAGAGCTCTGACAGCACCAGTCTCCCATCTGCCAAACTGCTCCCATCCTGCTGCCATGCCTAGAATGCCTTCCTCCTTGGTCATGGCCTAGTCCCAGCTGCTCTCACGACCTAGGAGAGAGGCTCATCACCTTGAATAGAGAGACCTCCTGAGGACGGGCATAGGTTTCCATACTGTTTTTTCTCTCAGAAAGAGGCTAAAGCGCCAGCATCAATTTTTCTTTAAATCACTTATCTTCATTCTCACCTCCTGACCTCTGACCAGAAATCACACCTGCTAGGCAGACTGCTGCCCTTCCCCTCTGCAGATCTGACACCTGCCCCCCGCCCAAGCCTTGCCCCCAGAGACAGGCCCTACCACCCCCTGGAATGCTTCTCCAACTCTCCCAGCAAGGTAAGAGGCTCACTCACTGAGATCCAAGGAGTTCTTCTCGAACTCCTGCTGGGAGACAGGCCGCAGGCAGTACTCACTAACAGTCACCATGCGGTTCCCCACGGCCAGGCGAACCATGGCCCGGACATTGTCAGGATCAAGGCCTTCTACCTGAAGTGTCGGGGGGGAAGAAATTAGGCAGGGGTCGAAAGGACTAAACCCACATTCCTTTTATTTTTTTAAAGATTATTTATTTATTTATTTGATGGAGAGAGAGATCACAAGTAGGCAGAGAGGCAGGCAGAGAGAGAGAGGGAAGCAGGCTCCCCGCTGAGCAGAGAGCCCGACGTGGCACTAGATCCCAGGACCCTGAGACCATGACCTGAGCTGAAGGCAGAGGCTTAACCCACTGAGCCACCCAGGTGCCCCTAAACCCACATTCCTAGGAACAAGCTGTCTAGTCTTACCTCCAATAGGCCTAACCCCTGTGTCTCCCCCACCAGACTGGCCCAAGGTCTGGAACTGGGCCTGGTCCATGGGTCTCCCCCACCAGACTGTGTGCTTAGGATAAACTTTATAAAGAATTTAAGCTTCAGGAACATGTGGCATATGGCATTCCCTCTTTCAGTTGCAAACGGAGGCCCAGCAAGTGGTTCTAAGTTACCAAATGAGGCAGCAAGCCAGGCAGGCCTCAGAGACAAGGACCCCACCCAGACTTTCCATCTTAAACCCAATTCTTCCTCCCTCTGACCCCTCCCATCAATCTTCTCTGCTACCTGTCTTGGGCTCTAAGCACAGCCTGGTTCCTTACCTTCCCATAGAGGCCTCGGTGAGGGCCAGAGAGAACCACCACAGTCCCTCCAGGCACCAGTCCTTGAGGCTGGTCTTCCTTATCTTTCTCTTGCTTCTCATCTGGCTTTGGTAGGTGGTGGCTGCCAGTGGAGACCAGAGCCTGGACCTCATTCAGGCTGGCGCCCAGTCCTAACCCCTTCGGCCTCAGTGAGTTGACACGGGGCTTCACCACTCTGCAGGGAACACAGTATGTGAGCTTGTTGGCCTGGGGGCACGGGAGGTGGGGGAGAGACGCAAGTCTTCCGTGTTCTCCCGCCCAACGCCACCCAAATCCCAACTGTCAACATGTTCAAGAATATCCTTCCCCATCTCACATTAGGACTGTTTTTGATCTATAGAAATAGCAATTTCATTTGGTTCAACCTAATAACACACTGGGTATACCATGTACTACATATTATCTATAGTGGGATCTGGGGCAGAGCCCTGAATTCAAATATCCTAATAATATTTCTACAGGGGAAGTCATACAAATATTCATACCAAGCAGGAGAAATCAACTATAATATGCCCTGCGTCAATTCAGGTCATCTTTGGCTAAGTGGTTTATGAAAAAAAATGTGTGATTTCAGAATTCTTTGGAGTTGAGAACTGAGAAGGGCTCCTAAATCTGTGTGATAACAGCAAACGTCTTGTCTATGTTTATCTGGGGCCAGGCCCTGCTGTAAGTATTTTATGTGGATAATTTCACATAATTCTACAACAGACCTGGGAAGTCAGTATTGTCACTATCCCCATGTTGCAGATGACGAAGCTGATACTCAGGAAGGTAACCAATACATAAATGGGATCCCTTTACAGAGTTTCAAAGGGCAAATAGGAGACTGAAATAATAGTGGAAAGGCTTACCGAATTACTTAGGGTGGTAATATGCCCTCTTCGTGCCTGGATGGTTCTGGACGGGCGGTAACCCATGGGGGTCTTGTTCACTGCCCTGTCTGCTGCCCCATGCCCCTACCCTAGAACTCACTGATTGAAGGTGCGGCCAATGCCCTCGCCAGGTTTCCAGCCCATGCCTCGTAACATGGCCAGCCCATAGGCCTCTACGGGGACTGCCTCGTAATCAGCTTCCTCCGGCACCTACAGGTTCAGCAGAGAAAGGATGGTCAGGCTGGGCCCATGGTGGGCCCTTGGAAGCATGCTTACTAACACCCAACGGGTGATCCTCGGTGCTTCTTTACCAGGAGTTTACCAGCTTCTTTACCAGGTGCTTCTTTACCGGGGAGTCCAAGCAGAGAAAACAGTAAGACCAAAGGCTCTGAGGCAGGGCAAGCCTGGTATGTGGGAAGAGCATCATGAAAGTCAACCCGAAGGTCATGATCCCAGGGTCCTGGGATCAAGTCCCACATCGGGCTCTCTGCTCGGTGGGGAGCCTGCTTCCTCCTCTCTCTCTGCCTGCCTCTCTGCCTACTTGTGATCTCTCTCTGTCAAATAAATAAATAAAATTAAAAAAAATAGTAAAGTCTTGCTAAGACCCATAAAAGAAATAGAAAAAACTTCCTACATTGATTGCACATGCAAAGGATGTTATGTGTTGAGTTGTGTCGCTCCCCAAATCCCTAGGCTTGAAGTTTAAACCCTCAGTACCTCACAATGTGACTGTCTTCAGAGACAGGGTCTCTAAGAGGTGATTAAGGTACAATGAGATCATTAGGGTGGACCCTAATCCCATTAAAAAAAAAAAAAAGAAAGTCAACCCGACTGAAAAAGAGATGTGGAGGCAGAGAGGGGCAGTGAGGGATTGATCAGGAGGTCTGGGCTGGAGCTGTAGGAGGGTGGCCGCCAAAAGGGGGTCCGTAAGGAAGTTACTACAACAGTCCAGATGAGAGAAGCTGGTGGCTCAGACCAGAGTGGTAGGTAGGTGCTGGTGAGAAGTGATTAGATTCTGGATGTATTCTGCAAAGGGAGATGGTAGGATTTTGCTGAAAGACTGCATATGGGGTATGAAACAAAGAGAAGAGTCAAGAGTGACTCTAAGGTTTTTAGGCTGAATGAGAGGAAGGATGGATGGAACTGTGATCCACTGAGATGCTGCAGGCTGGGGAAGGAGAGGAAATGAGAGAAATGAGGCCAAAGCAGGAACAGGATGGAAAGTGAAGTGAAAGTTGTTTTTTTTTTTAAAGATGAAAGAAACCAGGGTGCCAGGGTGGCTCAGTGGATTAAAGCCTCTGCCTTCGGCTCAGGTCATGATACCAGGGTCCTGGGATCGAGCCCAGCATCGGGCTCTCTGCTCGGCAGGGAGCCTGCTTCCTCCTCTTTCTCTCTGCCTGCCTCTCCGCCTACTTGTGATCTCTGTCAAATAAATAGATAAAATCTTTAAAACAAAAATTTTTTAAAAAGATGAAAGAAACCAGAAGACACCTGAGGGCCAATGAGAACAGTTCAGTTGAAAGAGGTGATCTGGGGCTGTGGGAGAACTAGGCCCCAAAGAAGCATTGCTAGGGATGCCTGGGTGGCTCAGTTGGTTAAGCAGCTGCTTTCGGCTCAGGTCATGATCCCAGCGTCCTGGGATCGAGTACCACATCGGGCTCCTTGCTCAGCAGTGAGCCTGCTTCTCCCTCTGCCTGCCACTCTGTCTCCTGTGCTCGCTCCTGCTCTCTCTCTCTGACAAATAAATAAAAAAATAAAATCTTAAAAAAAAAGAAGCATTGCTAAAAATTGTGAATAAAGTGGTGAAAAGGAGGGTCCATGGGTATGACAGACAGACTTGGTTGCTTCTTTAGACACACCCCAGGGAAGTACCCTGTTATCTACACGTCCCATCCTCACTCCCTCGATTCCTTTTTTTTTTTTTAATTTATTTATTTGTCAGAGAGGGGGCAGGAGGGAGCCCCGGCCGACAGAGTGGCAGGCAGAGGGAGAAGCAGGCTCCCCGCTGAGCAAGGAGCCCGATGTGGGACTCGATCCCAGGACGCTGGGATCATGACCTGAGCCGAAGGCAGCTGTTTAACCAACTGAGGCACCCAGGCGTCCCCCTCGACTCCTTTTTATCCCCCCTGAATTCTTTATACTTATTCTAGACATGCTGCAGGTTGCTTCACTGATGGACTCCACCACACTGACCCACTGCCACTGTGCCACTGCTCAGGCTGCTGCTGCCATTAGTACCCACCCTGCACTTCCCTCACTAAAGCTGACCTGTCCTTCCAGGCCTCACTCCTAGCACTCTGGTCTGAGAGGCCATAATTTCCAGCCTGTGCTACTGGTCTCCTTGCTTCTGCCTTTGCTTACTACTCTATTCTACTCATAGTAGCCAGAGAGATCCTGTCAAATCTTAAGTTCTGTTCCCTCTCTGCTCAGAAGCCTCCCATGGCTCTCATTTCATTCAGGGTAAAAGCCAAAGTCCTCACCATGGTCCACAAGGCCCTGCTTAGTTTAGCCCCTGCCACGTCTGACTTCCGCCTCCTCCTCCTCTTCATTCATTCCACTCTAGTTACACTGGTCTCCCTGGTGTTGTTAAACAAGCCAGGCTGAGTCTACCCTCAGGATCTTTGCATTTCCGGTTCCCTTAGCTTCTCATCTTGCTTAGATAATCCCAGAATGCGAGTGTTTTCCACATCTCAGCATCTGGATTCATTTGTAAATGCTTCCCAAAAAGGGCAGAAGAAGAAAGGGACAGGCAGCAGGCCTCTAGTATGCACACAGACTTCCCCAGATATGTGCAGAGAGGCAAGCCAGGCAGGCGGGGCAAAGAGAGGCTGGGGTAGGAGGAGTTAGGGGCCAGCTCACTGTCTCAGCCCGGGGCTCGCTGTCTGCCCTTTCCCTGTTAGGGATGCATCCTTTCTGGATCATGGGGATAGCAAGCGTGGGGTCGACACCCGAATTCTCTCTCTCCTCCAGGGACTTCTTGGAGTCTAAGGAAGAATGGGAGGGTGCAATGAGATCCCACCCTATCCTTCCATTTTCCTCCCCCTCTTCCTTCACTGGGGCAAAGCGAAGAGAGGATCACTCACCCTCAATGAGCTCCTTCACAGCCTGGGACAGCACCCCATCCGCCAAGGCCTCAGTATTTGTGGATGGCCCAGGAGCATGGCTCGGTGGCTGCCTGCGATGGCCAATCTGGATCAAAGGGATGACGAGTTCCTTGGGGGTTTCTGAAGGCTTCACACTGATGTGGACACAGAGTCGTGAAGTTGGGAGAGTAGCATGGTCAGTGGGTTCTGAGCCACACTCCTCCCTCCAGAGAAAACAAAAGAGCCAAACTCACCCCCCACCCCTCTGCTGGAGGGACCACACCCTCTGCTCTCCTGTCAGGCCTCTAACGGTGCTTTCTTGGGATTCTCTCCCTCATCCCCAACTCTTAAATGTCAGTGCCTTTGAGGAATCAGCCTTCAGTCCTGGACCCTCCTCTGCTCATCCCAAGACTCACTTCCATGACCTTCATGATGATTCACAAATCACCGTCTTCAGCCCAGACTCTCCCCAGATCCAGGGTCCATCCACATCAATCTCCTAGATGGCTGATTTTCTTCTGGAAGCCTCTCCCTCTGACTCTCTTTTCTGAATTAAGCAGATGATGGCCTCTCCCAACCTGAATCTGCCCATTCCACCCCGTTCCCCATACTAGAGAAGCTTCACCGCTTCGGCTGAGACACTAGGGGTCCTTTCGTTCTTCATTCTTTTCCTTCCCCCAGAACGCACACACCTCAGGGTCCTCAAGTCCTAACCCCCCCCCCTCAGGCATACATCCTCTTTTCTCAAACGCCGCGGCTCTCGGGCCCAATTCCTCCACCTCTCCTGTTCCACACTGCCTCCTTCTCGCCTCCACGAACTTTCCCCAAGCTGTGCTTCAGGCGTTCCAGACCACTGCCACCAACACAATCAACTTACATTCCACCCTCCCGCGTGCACCCACCGAACCGAACTCCAAGGGAGGAAAGACCCGACGCTTCACCTTTGCAGCTCCCTCCCTTCCACGGTCTTTAAGAAATCCTTCTCCTCTGGAGCCGCACCCGCGTCCTCCGCCAGCCGTCTCCGGGCAGATGTGCGACTGAAACTGAATGAAACTGGGGCAGCGGAGGATCCCGACGGCCGCAAAGCGCCCTCTTCGGCATCCGCCATCTTGCCCCCCTTTCCCAGGCTAGTGCGCTGCTTGCTGGAAAGTTTAGTTTGCGCTCAGTTTGACCGGGGCCAGAGGACGAGCGCTAGAACTACCTTTCCCACATAACACTGCGGTATCAGCAGCAAAGTTGAAAAAGGGGCCTTAGAAAGTAATTGTCGCCCTTATCACTTCATAGGAGCGCGTCGCGCCAAGCATAAAGGGAAATGTAGTTCTTGGGTGAGGTAGGTGGGGCAGAAGTAGATTCATTCTTGCCAGGTATTCCTTCCTATAGGAGATCAACAAGTATTTATTAATTACCTACTGTGTGCATGTTACTGTGCCCTGCTGGTATGGGGAAATGTAGATAAAATACATCATTAAGAAAAAAAATCTGTGAATGGCAGTTGTGTACAATAACAAACAGATATTTAAATGGTGCCTACCAATGCCAGATTTAATACACAAGCTCTGGATTCAAATATTAATAAAATAGACATCCTCCTTTCTAAATATTCCAGTGGGGAACAATAACACTTAAACAGATATCTAACACACACACACACACACACACACACACACAGTTGACCCTTGAACAATACAGGGGTTGGGGGAGGAGTCAATCCCCTGCCCCCACAGGTGAAAATTTGAGTAACTTTTGACTCCCCAAAACTTAATTACTAACAACCTACTGTTAACTGGAAAGCTTAATGATAACATAAACAGGGGATTAACACATATTTCGCTTCTTACATGTAGTATTTGCGGGGGGGGGGGTGTTGTTGATGATTTATTTTTAAGTAGGCTCCAAGCTCAGCACGGAGCCCAGCCATAGGGCCTGAACTCACAACCCAGTGCTCAAGACATGAGCTGAGGGCACGTAGGTGACTCAGTTGGTTGAGCGTCTGCCGTCAGCTCAGGTCATGATCCCAGGGTCCTGGGATCAAATTCTACATTGGGCTTACCGCTCAGCAAGGGGAGTCTGCATCTCCTCCCTTGCCCCCCCACCCTGTCATCCCTCTTTTTCTCTCTCTCTCAAATACATAAATATAGTCTTTTAAAATAAAGAAAATTAGGGGCGCCTGGGTGGCTCAGTTGGTTAAGTGTCTGCTTTGGGCTTGGGTCATGGTCTCAAGGTCCTGGAATCGAGCCCTGCATCGGGCTCCCTGCTCAGAGGGAAGCCTGCTTCTCCTTCTCCCAATCACCCTGCTTGTGTTCCCTCTCTCACTGTCTCTGCCAAGTAAATAAATAAAATCTTAAAAAAAAAAAAAAGAAATGTGCTTTGAGTAAGTAGTGCTGGTCAGGCATAGATTACAAGATGATCAGGGGCCTAACATGACTTTTCTCATGTCAAAAAAAGCTATGTCTTATCTTTCTTTTTCCAGGGATCCCTAACTACTTGTGCTTATATTACCAACATTAAATATGTTGTGAGATTGAGGTTCTAAGGCTTTGAAAGATTAATGGGACAGATTCCTCTTGTGTCAGAACATAAAGAGATAGGGAAAATGAAGGGGTCCTATGAAAGGCTGTTTTTTTTTTAAGATTTATTTTTTTAATTTTTATTTATTTGACAGACAGAGATCACAAGTAGGCAGAGAGGCAAGCAGAGAGAGGAGGAAGCAGGCTCCCCGCTGAGCAGAGAGCCCGATGTGGGACTCGATACCAGGACCCTGGGATCATGACCTGAGCCAAATCGGGCAGAGGCTTTAACCCACTGAGCCACAGGTGCCCCTGAAAGGCTGTTTTTGAAGGACTGCTGTTTTGCCCCTTTTCCTACTTCTATTCTTGCTAGGATCAGCACACCTGCCTTACACATTCCTTATAATACAAACAATGTATGCTCTCTTTGTAAGGATCAAGGATTTCTTTGGAGTCTTCCAGCACAACAGATAACTTCTTTTTTTATATTATTTATTTTTTTTTTAAATTTTATTTATTTGACAGAGGGAGATGAGAAGTAGGCAGAGAGGCAGAGAGAGAGAGAGAGAGGAGGAAGCAGGCTCCCTGCCAAGCAGAGAGCCTGATTCGGGACTCAATTCCAGGACCCTGAGATCATGACCTGAGCCGAAGGCAGAGGCTTAACCCACTGAGCCACCCAGGCACCATATATTATTTATTTTTAAAAACATTTTATTTATTTACTTGACAGAGAGAGAGACAGTGAGAAAGGAAACACAAGCAGGGAAGTGAGAGAGGGAGAAGCAGGCTTCCGCTGAGCAGGGAGCCCAATGCAGGGCTCGATCCCAGGACTCTGGGATCATGACCTGAGCTGAAGGCAGGCACTTAACGACTGAGCCACCTGGGCGCCCCACAATAGATAACTTCTAAGAAATGACTAGGTGAGGCCATTGTGTGTATATTCTAGACCACCGGAGCTAGAATTTTGATGCCAAGACTCCCTATTAGTGACTTATGGAGGACACCTGTACCCTTCTAGTTCTGACCAGTTTCTGTGAGTCTGAGGGGACACTTACATCAGAATACAATCCTCAATAAAAGCCCCAGACCCAAGCAAAAACAAGACACTCTCCTTCCCTTCTGAGTCTCTCAGACACTCTGTATCTGCACTCTCTTTATATCTTCAATAAACTCTGCTCTTACGTCCTCTTGGCTCACATTTGATTTCTATCCTTTGTGACACCAAGGACTCTCTTGGCTGGTCCTGCAGGAACCCCTCTGGGTCCTCAGACCCAGCCTGCATACATCATTAAGAGCTTGTAAATTAGGGGCGCCTGGGTGGCTCAGTCCTTAAGCCTCTGCCTTAGGTTCAGGTCATGATCCCAGGGTCCTGGGATTGAGCCCTGCATCGGGTGCCCTGCTCAGTGGGAATCCTGCTTCTCCCTCTCCCACTCTCCCTGTTTGTGTTCCTCTCTCACTGTCTCTCTCTCCGTGTCAAATAAATAAAAATAAAATCTTTTTTTAAAAAGAGCTTGTAAATTAGAAGAC
>ML096392.1:26793-89139 GCA_003697995.1 Taxidea taxus jeffersonii | reverse complement strand
GTGTGTGTGTGTGTGTGTGTGTGTGTGTGTGTGGTGAATTGTGAAATGTGAGTTTGCAGCATGGCAGAATGGAGAAAGAGAGTGTCAAAGGGAGAGAAGATTAAAATCGTTTTAATATCTTTTTATTCTGCACTTAAAAGTTTTCTATTGCTGCATGACAAATCACCCCAATGCTTACTGGCTTAAAATAAAACCAACCGTTTCTTTTGCTCACAAGTCTGAAATTTGGGCAGGCCTTGGCAGGGGCATTTGTATCCACCCTACATGGCATCAGCTGGGGCAGCTTGACTAAGGGTTGGAGGATCGGCTTCCAAGATGGCTCCTTCACACATGACAAGTCCATGCTGGCTGCCAGCTGGGAGCTCAGCTAGGACTGAGGGTGGTGGGGAGGTGGGGCTGTTGGATTCCTCACAGCGCCATGGCTGAGTTCCAAGAGTGAACATCCCAAACCTAAATGGATTATGTTTGGTTATTATTAAAGAATTTAGCTGAAAATCCCAAGGATTGCTTGATCCTTCCTCGGTTTTTCATTTATAACCAGCTTATTTCAAAAAAGGATTTGAGGCAGAAGCTCCCTTTATTTAAGGTAGACACCATACCCTTAAAAGACAATTCTTACCCTCTGGATTCTGACAGATGATCTACATTTTTGAGGGGGGAAAGAAAGTACACACACCATTGGGGGCGCTGTGCTTGTGTGTTTGCCTGCTGTGTGTGAACATGCATCTACACACCTGTGTGTTTTACATGTGTACACATTATGTTTATGCATATGTGTCCACATGTGAGTGCATTTGGGAGTTTGTGTGTATATATGTGGGTCTGCCTATGTTGGTGAGACTGCCTGTGGGGCCTGTCGCTTCCGTGAGGATACCAGTCATTCTTGGGAGTTCTACAGTCTTAAAGAATTGCTGCCAGATTAAATGATGACATGATACTTTCAAAAAGAAAATTTAGTGTGACGTGCACATTCAACAGACCTCAAATGTAATTCTTTTTAAGCTACATATATGTTAGGACAAGCCATAGCGTATTCTCCAAGTGGTCTCTTCGTTTACAAAACTGAATAGAAGGGCTTACCTGAGCCATTATCTTTTAAAGGCTATAGCTCCAAAAGTCCTGTAGATTGTCCTGATAAAATATAAGAGATACTGTAGACGAATCCATCCACTTTCCCTCACAGTTACAATTCATGTCTCATGTCGTAACACCTGCACTTAGGACAATGTAAGGAATGCTTCTGAAATGATTTGTTTGTTCCTCGTTCAAATGAACAAAGAATGTAGCACATTTTTACCTTTTCTTTTTAAAGCAAAAAAAGTGATTTTAAAGAATGGACAACAACACCACTCCAACCCTGATATGTAGTCACTCTTTAAACCTTATTTCTGTGGTGCATGAGGCATTTACGAGCATTAGCTTTGCTTAGTTTTGTTATTTATATACAGCCACATTCCCCTTTTTTGGTGTCCAATTCTAATTTTTGACAAAATGCATAGAGCTGTGTAATTGCCATCGAGATCAGAATACAGAAAAGCTCCCTCATCCCCCAGTACTACTTCAACCTGCTTGGTTTAGAGTCAAACATTCCTGCTCCCCTAACCCTAGTAACCACGTATCTGTTCTCCCTCCCTGCAGTTTTGCCTTTTCCAGAATGTCATGGAGATGAGATTTTACCATGTGAGACCTTTTGGGCATCTGACTTCCTTCACTTAGGAAAATGCGTTTGAAATACACCCAAGTTTGTGCGTGGATCTCTAGTTTGCTCATTTTTATTGCAGAGTAAGATCTCATTTTATGGATGTGCCGCTGTTGGTTTATCTGTTTGCCTATTGAAGGATGTTTGGGTTGTTTCTAGTTTGGTGTTATTGTAACTCAAGCTGCTATAAACATCCATGTACATGTTTTGGTTGGGAAGAGAAGTTTACTTTTCTCTAGAGTAAACAGTAAATCCTCAGGAGTGGGATTACTGGGTCATATAGCAAGTATACTTGTAACTTTGAAAGAAAATGCTGGAGTGACTGTACTATTTTGCATTTCTATCAGGAATGACTGTTCCGGTTGCTCCATATCTACGCTAACACTTTGTATGGTCGGTATTTTTTATTTTAGCCATTTTAATAGGTGTAGAGTAGTATCTCATTGCAGTTTTAATTTATATCTCCCTAGTGACTTAATGATGATCATATCTCTTTTTTTTAGATTTTATTTATTTATTTGACAGAGAGAGAGAGATCACAAGTAGGCAGAGAGGCAGGCGGGGGGGGGGCAGGGGGAGAAGGTCTCTGCTGAGCAGAGAGCCCGATACCATGTGGGGCTCAGTCCCAGGACCCTGAGATCATGACCTGAGCCAAAGGCAGAGGCTTAATCCACTGAGCCACCCAGGCACCCCATTTTTGTTATTTTTTAAAAAAGATTTTATTTATTTATTTGAGGGAGAGAGAGAGCTTGAGCAGGGGGAGGGGTAGAGGAAGAGGGAGAAGCAGGATCCCCACTGAGCAGGGAGCCTGCCAGGACCTGGGGATCAGGACCTGAGCTGAAGGCATATGCTCAGCCAACTGAGCCACCCAGGTGCCCCATCAACATCAACTTTATTTTTCTTTTTTGAAATTGTTTCTCCTATTCGGGTTTCCTTATAGTTCAACTAAAGCTTAGAATTAATTTTAGATAGTTACAAAAAATCTAGCTGAGAATTCTGTGATTGTGTTAAATCTGTAGATCCTTGTGGGGAAAATAGACATCTTACCAATAATGAGTCTTCAGAGCCATGAGCCAGGTATATTTTTCTATGAATTTAGGTCTTATTTGATTTTTTTCATCATTGTTTTATAGTTTTCAATATCAGATACTGCACATATCTTATAGATTTATCCATAAATATTTCATGTTTACTGTAGCTGTTTTAAATGGTATGCTTTTTAAAAATTGGAGGATTTTTTGTTTGTTTTTTTTAAGATTCAGGCAGTGTTTATAAGGGGCTTATACCAAGAACAGGTGTCCCAGACAGCTCCCTGAGCAAAGGCCCGCAGTTTGTAAAGGAGCTGAGAAAAAAAGTTTTAATAATTTGTTACTAATATATGGAAATACACTATATTTTTATATATTATCTTTGTATTCTGAAACCTTGTAAATTCATTAACTACTTCCAGGAATTTTGACTTCTATAATGGTCTTTGTTTTTTGATAACCTTGTAAGACATTATTTTATACATTCAAATTTCCTTTAGATTTACGCCTATTTTTTTTGCCATTTTCTTTGCTCTTTTCTTTTCTCATCTCATATTTGTCCATCTGAGATCACTTTCCTTCAGCTTGAAGTATATCCTTCATACTTTATCCTTTATACTTTTTCTTAATGAAAAACTCTCTCAATTTCTTAAAGTAAAAATATATTCACAGGAAGGAAAAAATAAAAGTGGCTTTTTTTCACAGAGGACATGATTGTCTATGTAGAAAAACCAAAAGAATTACCAAGAAAAAAAAACCCTCCTGGGATTAATAAGTGAATATAGCAAAGTTGTAAGATACAAGGGTAATATACAGAAGTCAATCCCTCTCCTATATGCCAGCAATGGATAAGTAGAATCTGAAATTAACACAATTTCACTTACATTAGTACCCCCCCAAATTAAATATTTAGGTATAAATCTAACAAAATATATACAAGATCTATATGAGGAAAACTGCACAAAACTAATGAATGAAATTAAAGAACTAAATAAATGGAGAGATATTCTGTATTTATGGATAAGAAGACTCAATACTGTCAAGATGTCATCTCTTCTCAACTTGGTCTATAGATTTAATTCAATCCCAATCAAAATCCCAGCAAGTTATTTTGTGGATATTGGTAAACTAATTCTAAAGTTTGTACAGACAGACAATAAGCCCAGAATAACCACTACAATACTGAAGGAGAAGAACAAAGTTGGAGGACTGACACTACCTGACTTCAGGATTTATGATTAAAACTACAATAACCAAGACAATGTGGTACTGGCAAAAGACAGACAGATAGACCAATGGAACAGAATGGAGAGCCCAGAATTAAACCCACATAAGTGTAGTCAACTGATATTTGACAGAGGAGCAAAGGCGAGTCAATGGAGCAAAGACAGTCTTTTCAACAAATGGTGCAGGAACACCTGGATACTCCCATGCAAAGAAATGAATCTAGACAGACTTTACATCCCTCCCCAAAATTAACTCAAAATGAATCCCAGACCTAAATATAAAATGCAAAAGTATAAAACTCCTAAAAGAGATCCATGATATTGCGACTTACAAGGAATACATATTTGGTCGTTCCAGATGACCAAACTGTATTTCTCATATATATTTGGTCTTGGTCCCAGTTCCTGGCTCACAGCTCCTAAAACCCTTTGCTCTTCCTCTGATAAGGGTGATAAAGGTGTCTTTTGTTATGTTAATGAGGCGACCTTCAGAAAGCCCTTAGCTCACCTAAGTTGGGGGGGAGCGGTTACTGGTTGCCAGGAGAAACAACTACATGATTGGAGGGTTGGTACTTGGTCTCACCCCCACCCAACCCCCATCTCTAGGGTGAGGAGAAGGGTGGCAAATTGCGTTTAATTGCTGAGATATTAATTTTTTAATAAATCTAAGAACAGCTTTATTTTCTCTTCTCCCCCCAGAGCAACTAAAATCAACTAAAAGTGGGTGTGGCCTGGGAGGAGAGAGGGCTCTGAGAGCCACAGATCTCTTCATCCTCTATAGCAGGTGCTAAGGGGCTTGGGGAGAGAGGGTGCTGGCAACAAAGGCAAAGTCAAAGTGAAGGGCATGAAGGGTGTGAGGGGACTCTAAAAGTGGGCAAGGGGTGGCTGGCCTAAGGTGGAGCCCATGGTGTTTCCTCTTCCCTGTCCTCATCTATGTCCTCAGACTCATCCTCCTGCTCCAAGTCCATCCTCCTGACAGCTTCTTGTCCTTGCCTTTGCTTCCCATCCTCCCATTCCTCCAGCCATTGTTGCCTGGCTCCCGGGCCCTGTGGGGACCCTTGTCCCTTTCCATGGTGTTGTCTTCCCTGTCTCCCTGCATGTCAGGCACAGAGGCCACCAGGTCCTTCAAGAAGTCGGGCTGCTGGGGGCACCGGGGTGGCTTAGTCGGTTAAGTGGCTGACTTTCAGTTTCAGCTCAGGTCATGATCTCAGGGTCGTGGGATTGAGCCCCATGTTGGACTCTGCACTGGGCTCTGGGTCTATTTATCCTTCTCCATCTGCCTCAGTTCCTCCCCCTGCTCACACACTCTCTTTCTCAAGTAAATAAATAAATAAATAGGTAAATTAAAAAATAAAATAAAATCTTTAAAAAAAAGTCAAACTGCTGCTCCAGCTCAAGGCACTGCTTCAGGTGGGATGTGGTCATGGTTTGGTGCTTCAGGACCAGGTCACCTGGCAGGCCTTCGCCAACAGTGACTCCAGGAAGAGTTTGAGCACCCAGGAGATAATGATAGGTACAGCCGCTGCCACCTTCCCAATCTCTTCATCAGTCTGCATGAGCTTCTTGATCCACCCCAGCGGGAACCCCGCGTTATAGTTCTTGCTTGGCATCAATTTAATCAATCATGACTATATAATGAAGCCTCCACAAAAAACCAAAAGCACAGGGTTTGGAGAGCTTTCAGGTTGGTGAACACGTAAAAGTTCTGGGAGAGAGGTGCACCTGGAGAAAGCATGGAGGCTCTGTGCCTGTTCCCCACACTTTGCCCTGTGCATCTCCTCCATCTGGCTATTCTTGAGTTCTATCCTTTGATAATAAAGCAGTGATCTAGTAAGTGAAACGTTTGAGTACTGTGAGGGGCTCTAACAAATTAATCGAATTCAAGAAGGACCTTGGGTGACAACCTGGGCCTGCAACTGTCATCTGAAGGGGGTGGTCAGTCTTATAAGATTAAAGTTTCAACCCATGGAATCTGGTGTTATCTCCAGGTAAATAGTGTCAGAATTGAGCTGAATTGTTAAGATATCCAGCTGGTGTCTGGAGCATTGCTTGGTGGTGTGGGAAAACCACCCCCACTTCCCCACACTAAAATTGGGTACCCAGACCACAAAAGAATAGCCTAGGGGAAAAAACCTAGATGATCTTGAGTGTGGTGATGACTTTTTAAAGCTATAACACCAAAGGCACAATATGTATGAAAGAAATAATTGAGAAGCTGGACTTCATTAAAATTAAAAACTTCTGTTCTGTGGAAGATAATGTCAAGAGATTGAGAAGGCGAGTCACAGGCTGGGAGAAAATATTTGCAGTAGACACATCTGGCAAAGGACTCCTATCCAAAATACATAAATCATTCCAAAAACGCAACAAGAAGAAAACAACCCAATTCAAATGGACCAAAAACCTTAACAGAAACTCCCCCAAAGAAGATACACCAGATGGCAAATAAGCATATGAAAAGATGCAACACTTCATATGTCCTCACATAAGTACGAATTAAAACAAAAGTGAAGTACTACTACACATCATATTAGAACGACCAATACCCAGAACCCTGACAACACCAAATGCTGGTGAGGTTATGGAGCAACAGGAACACTCATTCATTCCTGGTGGAAATGCAAAATGGTACAGAGACAGTTTGGTGGTTTCTTACAAAACTAAATAGACTATCACCATATGATCCAGCAACCTTGGTATTTACACAAAGGAGCTGAACACATACATCCACATAAAAGCCTTCCCATGGGTGTTTATGGCAGCTCAATTCATAATGCAGCAGCTTGGATGGAAGCGACCAAGATGTCCTTCAGTAGGTGCATGGGTAAATAAACTGTGGTCCATCCAGGCAGACTATCATTCAGCACTAAAAAGAGATGAGCTACCAAGCCATGAAAAGACATGGAAGAAATGTATGTTAAATGCATCGTACTAAATGAAAGAAACCAGTCTGAAAAGGCTACGTGCTATGTGACTCCACCTATATGTATTCTGTAAAAGGCAAAAATGGGAAGATAGAAAAAAGATCATTAGTTGCCAGAGGTTTGAATTTGGGTGGGTTATTGCAGGGAGGGTCTAGGAATGAATAGGAGGGCTAGAGAAAAATTTTAGGGCAGTGAGAATATTCTGCATGATATTATAATGATGGATACATGTCATTACATGGACGTATTTGTCCAAACCCACAGAATGTACAACACCAAGAGTGGACTCTAATATAAGCTATGGACTCTGGATGATGACCATGTGTCATTGTAGATTCATCAATTTTAATAAATATGCCACTTTGGTGTAGAATGTTAATACTAAGAAAGGCTGTGTATGTGGGGGGCAGGGGATATATGAGACATCTTGGTACCTTCTCCTCAATTTTTCTATGAACCTTACACTGCTCTAAAGAAAGTCTGAATTTTGCCCTCAGTCTTCAAAGATACTTTCTCTGCACAATTCTTATCAGTAGTTACTTTCTTTTAATATGTTGATATTTTTCACCTCCTCTGCTTTCTATTGCTGCTGTTGAAGCATCAGCTATTAGTCTAAATGCCACTCCATTGACTATCATCTGTCTTTTATCCTGGGCCAATTTTTTTTTGCCTTTCTTTTTGTCTTTGCTGTTCTGCATTTTCACTGTGATGAATGTAGGTGGGAATTTCTTTTACTTCTGTCATTTGAAATTGGGGAACTTCTAGAATTGTGGGTTATGTATTTCATCAGTTCTAAAAATTAATAGCCATTATATCTTTACTCCCTCTCTACTATCCTTTTGGAATTCTAATTAAATCATTGTTAGACACTTTTACTCTATCTCCCATGTCCCCCATGTCTTTTGTATTTTCCATCCTTTATTTTCTCTGCGACACCTTCTGGATAATTTTTTCTGACTTATCTTCAAACGCACCCAATTATCTTTGTATTCATGAGTAATTTATTAGTTTTATGCATTAATCCATAATATATCTATATATGCTTACATATATACATATATCCATACACATTCATATTCATATCTATATCTATTTATTTATATACATATATTCATTTCTAGAAGTTCTAACTGGTATTTTTCCAAATCTGATGTTTTTCTGTTGGCAATGATATTTTCAGTTCACCTTTTATTTATTTAAACATTGAAAACATAGTTGTTCTACAAACCTTAACTAATAATTGCATATGTGGTGTCTTAGTGGATCTCTCTGTCATCTGTTCTCTCTGCTTATTCTCATGCTTAGTGTCTTTTTTTTCTTGTGTGAATAGTACTGTTTGCTGTTAAATATCACTAAAAATGTATTTATGTGGGGGGACGTTAGTGGCTCAGTCTGTTGAGCATCCAATTCTTGAAATCAGCTCAGGTCATGATCTCAGGGTCATGAGACCAAGCCCCACATTGCTGGGCATGGAGCCTGCTTGAGATTCTCTCTCCTTCTGCCCCTCCCACCTTCTCTGCTACTCTCTAAAATAAATAAATAAACAATAATAATTCAAGTAATATGAAAGATGCAAAATACACAAAAAGAAAATACGCATTTGCTTAAACCAAATATCTAAGGACATTGTCTGTTCAAGATCACTTCAAACTAAATTCAGTGCCTGAGGGTTTTGTCCTTATATATTTTTTTCCCTTTGGCATTCCATAAGATGTCAATTTCAGCTAAAAATACACCCAAAGGCCAATTCACTTGTGCTTCACCCTGCCCCTAATAGTATAACCTTTTGGGATTTCTGCTTATAATAGTGACAGTCTCATCTTAGACTCTCCACCTTAGGCAGGACATGTCACCCTGGCTGTTAAAACTGAAGTTTTAATTTTTTTCCAGTTGACAAAGGTCTTGAGTGGCCTCTAGGTTCCTTTTACCCATCTGGGTTCCTACTTTCCTTTTAAGTTTGCCCTAGAAATTACCATCTTGTCAGCTTTTCAGTGCTTTTAAAAAAGACATTTTATTTTTGCATTTTATCCATAACTTGTAGATGCTTTTCTGCAAAAAGGTTGGTCCAAGTCACTTACCCTGCCGTTAGTAGAAATGGAAATCAATTCATAACATTTACAAGAAAAGTCTCATTCCAGATTGGAATTGTACAGTGGCTGATGTGACATGGCTGCGATAGATATTTTTATTTATTTTCACTTTATTATTGTGGGGAGGGGTTACCCATTCCAGTTTCTGCGCACAACTATTTTATTTTAGGGGAAGAAAATGAAATATTCAGTAGGAGTCTGTCTTTTGGCGTCAGCAATGAACAGATTCTCTTCCCCATCTGTTAGTGGGGGGGAGGGTCAAAAACATTTTCTTTTTCTCTGTCATTTTCTCTTTTCAGACATATTTATACAATTTTATAATTTTCTTTATGTTGCAGGGTAATAATTAGCAATTCTAAAGGGACCCTTATTATTTTGTGCATACAAGTTTTTATTATTTTTCCTTCTTTTCTCTTATTTGGATGAGGATAAGAATCAGGTTTTGTAAGTAACTTATTCTGGTTTGGGGGTGGGGATGAAGGGAAGCTATCTTTCTTGCAGTCTTACTTGCACTCTTGTCCTATTATCCTCTTTTCTTATATTTAACATCTAAAAATTCACTGTCTTTATTTTTCTGGGCAATGTATGAAGTGCTGATGCAGAAATTTCTCTGTTTTATGGTAATGGGATCAGATTCAGAAAATTTTTCTAAATAAATAAGAGAGGATTATAAGAAGTTTCGAAGAAACTACAAGTCAGACTTTTTGCAACAACTGGATTATCTCATCTATTAATAAATCCAACTTCATCAAGCAATAACTTGCTGCTCTCTCATTATAATCAATGTTTAAAGTGTTCCTCGTCTTGTCATTCATGAGTCACCACTATTGGAAGCTGCACCTGCCTAAGGGTTTTGTGAAGAAGGGAGACTCCACCCTTATACACCTACACTGAGTGAGCCAAAAGTTGATGCTTGAAAAGAAAAAGGAAAAGATAAGTAACAGACCAAAATATAATAACAGAGGCTGATAAAAACCAAGAGTTATCAAGCAGAAGAGAATTAAATAAATTAAAATTGTGGGGCACCTGGGTGGCTCCATCATTAAGCATCTGCCTTCGGCTCAGTTCATGATCCCAGGGTCCTGGGATCCAGCCCTGCATCAGGCTCCCTGCTCAGCAGAGAGTCTGCTTCTCCCTGTCCCTCTGCTGCTCCCCCTGCTTGTATGTGCTCTCAGTCAAATAAATACATAAAATATATTTTTTTAAAAAAGAAATAAACAAGTTAAAACTGATAATTATTTGAGATTATTAAACACTATCACTTCATTATAAGATGTATATGTCTACAAAAACCTCGGACCTCCAGTTTTCCAGATTCGATGTTGTAGCTTCACTGTGGACACTCTTGATTTCCACTAAATTCAGTGATTCTTTCTTCTGAAACACATTCTCATCATCTCATTCCATCACAGGGTCATGGAGAAAGCTCCCGTAAGACATGTCATGAGAAAAAAAAGAAAAACACAATCTGGTCAAATAAGACTGGAAAGCATCCAATTAAACAAAATCAATCCGTTTTCTCCACTCGATAATTCCTGAGGTTTTGACACATAATATGCATAATGAAATTCTAAAAGGGAAGCTGGTATGTAGTAGTCCCTATTTACTGAGCATGTCTAGGAACAGGTGTTCTGTGGAACACACTTTGAAAAGTATGGCTTTTAAGTATAGAATGAGAAATTTTAAAAAGAGGGACAGGGAGAGAAAAATCTATTTCTTCATCCTGTTGGAGGTTACATTACCAGTGAAGCCCTTAGAGTCTTTACCTCATTTCCCAATATTGTGGGAAATATTTATTATCCTCAGAAAACAGGCACAGAAGTCAAGTCACTTGTTGAAGATCATACATTTGTAAATGGCAGAACTAGGATTCAAGTCCAGGAGCTCTTGACTCATTCCCTTGACAGTGTATCTTTTTTACGTAAGGAGAAGAAAAAATCTTGATGTTTCTATTACCTTTCAAAGAATAACAATTCTTTTAAGAAAATGTACATAAACACATAAATCCACACAAGTCACTAACACTCTGATGGATGAACCATTCATGCAACCAGGGTTGGGTTGAATTTTATAAAATGCATTTGAGTGTTTGTCCTGTAAAGACACTTTGATTAATTGGCCTAGCACACAGGTACAATTTAAAAGACTCTAACTTTCCACCTTGCCCAACAGGAATGAGAAAAATGCCTGTGGCATTCATTAAGTACAATGGTCTGCATGGTTTCCCCGACCATCTGGAGGGAGGGGAGCCCAGTTTTACTATCAGCATCTCCCTCTTTCCTGCCTGTCCTTCATACATTTACTATCTTTCACATCCCTCACTTGGATTCTGTTCCAAGTTTCTGTTTCAGAAGTGATCATCAAGGAAAAAAATTTATTGGTGGAATTCTTGTGTGGTTCATGTTGGACGTGAGATTTACAGAGAATTTGACAGGTACCGAGTCTCATTCCTTTTGAATGATACACTAAACATGCCCGGAGATGTTGTGGATTGTTCCAGGAGCATACATACCAGGATTCGTTAGGACATGATGTGTATTTGGGCATCCAGGTTAAAATGATGTGTGCCTCCTCGAGTCTGATGTCTTCCCCGGGAAGATGGGGCTACTCAGATGCTCTACGCGGCGACATGCACAGGATTCCTTCCAAGTCTTTAACAATGTATGATTATGGGTCCCAGAAGGCAGATTTTAAATAAGTACCCCCCAAATAAAAGTACCCCCCAAGAAAACCCCACAGGTAAGAGGATCAATTGAACAAAATATAAAGCCCCAATATGACAATCGAAAGTCTTTGAAGTGTTCATGAGTTTTTTGTGACATATGTTCATGATATAACATACTCATTTAGCAAAACTTACTTAGCACGTACTATATATCAGGCTTTGCTTTAAGGATCATTGTAAGGCTGGGGCACCTGGGTGGCTCAGTCAGTTAAGCAACTGCCTTCAGCTCAGGTCATGGTCTCAGGGTCCTGGGATTGAGCCCCGTGTCAGGCAATCTCTCCGGCGAGTGTCTGCTTTTCCCTTGCTCTCTGTGATGTCTCTCGCTTTTGCTCTCTCTCAAGTAAATAAATAAAGTCTTTAAAAAAAATACAAAAAGACCATTGTGGGGCTCACATTCTGGTGGAGGGGCAGATGTCAACAGGTGTCAAACCATGACAGATGTGTCTCATCTATTGAGGTCCCACAAAGGCTAAAACCTCTCTCCCACTTCCAACTTTACTGACACGAAACACAATTGGCCTCCTCCATTTTCCCTAGCCTGCTGTTCCAATACTATCATTTTCTCAGTGTGTCATAATGGAGAAAATGTTAGGAAGTCCTGCCGAAGGAAAATAAACAGGTAATATGACAATTACTGATATGAGGGAAAATACATCAGGGTCAGGAGAAGAATAAGAGCGATGTGATTTTATGTGCCTGGTAAAGAAAATTCTCTCCGTGGAAGTAATTTTTAAGCAAAGATCAGGATGAATGTGAGGAAGTAAACCATTTGTATGTTTATTTATTTATTTATTTATTTATTTATTTATTTACTTTCTTATGTATTTGTTTGAGAGAGAGAGAGTGATTGGGAGAGAGAGAGAAAGAGAGAGAGGGGGCATGAGCAGGGGGGAGAGGCAGAGGGAGAAGCAGACTCCCCACTGAGCAGGAAGCCCAACCTGGGACTCCATCCCAGGACCCTGAGAGCATGACCTGAACCAAAGGTAGACATTTAACCGACTGAGCCACCCAGATGCCCTGCCATTTGGATATTTATAATAGAACCTTCTAGCAGAGGGTAGAACAAGTGAAAAAACCCCGAGGAATGAGCATGTTTGGCATGCTAGAGAAACACTAAGGAAGCCAGTATATTTAATGTGGAGGAAACAAGAGGGAGAGTGAAACAAAATGATGTAGATATAGGCAGGGTACACTAGTGAATATCCTTTGGACAGAGGGACCATAACCTGGAATGAGCTTATGCAAACTCAGCAAGCCAGGGTGGAAAGAAGCTAAGCCTTCAGATAAAGCATGCGCTCCCCAGATCACTATAATATTCACCTAGATCAGTATCTTTGTTTGTGTTAACCTGCTGCAATAACAGAAGTTCAAGTTCGTAACCCATGCTGGGTGATATGTATATGCACCAACAGTGGCTCTCACCAGACAATTTTTAATTTTTTTGGAAAGGTTTATTTGTCAAATTTTCTACAAAAGGCACATGTGATTTATTTATTTATTTTTCAATGAAAAAAGAAATTAACTTGGTCTTGAAAAATCAAGTAGAGGTCTACTCTAAGAGGAAAAGGCAATTCAGGATTCCATGCCGATAAAACACTTTGGCCAGTAGAACTCCTAATAGAGGTGGTCACAGATGTAGCTGTGTTCAGCTCAAGGCAGTTCGAAAGGGTGAAGAGGAAGGGCCTACAGGAGTGAGGCATTTCTAGGCTCAAGTCCAGCCAAAGCTGGAGGCCTCTCCCTGTTGTCCTATCATAGGGCCCCTCTGAGTCAAACAACCACCATGTCTCAAGGGAAGCCCCGCATTTCACAGAACAGTGAGCGGGCTCAGGGGCCAGGCTCTGAGGCCAGGCTCAGACAGCAGCCTGGCTCATCTTGTCAAAAGGCCTACTGATCCTCCTTCTCTGCTCACAATTATCCTATGAATTTCCATCTAGTGCATAAAACCGTAACTTTCCCACAGTTTCCCAAATCACACAAGATCTGGCCCTGGCTTACTTCTCTGGTTTAATCTCCCTCCATTTGCCTTCTTGCCTCCCAGAACTTTTACACCCTAAGGCCGTTTGTTTCTTCTGTCCACCTTCTGTAGGTTAGGTTCTCCTGAGTCCGAGTGTAACAGGCAGGGCGATTATGAGGGATCAACATCTGTGGGAGGTTGGGAGGTTGAGAGCTCATTGAGGCGTGGGCAGAAGAAGAGGTCCAGGTGGCCATGCCAGACCAAAAGAGGCCTCAGGCAACCCTAGGGGGCAATCTGAAGACTAAAGAGTCCTTCAGATTTGTTCCAAGTTGAGAGAGAAAAGCCAGACCTGCGTACTGTTGCCTGATGGGCCACTTTATCAGGAGCATGGTCTTGGAGGAGGTGGTTCTCTACGGCAGAGGCAGCCCTGTGGGGGCTGACACCTGGATGCTGTCTGCAGGCAGCACTTCCCAGCAGCTAAGGCACCAAGATCTTCCTTAAAGGGGGATGTTATGGGTTGAATTGTGTCCACCAAAAAAGATCTGTTGAAGTCCTAGCACCGAGTACCTCGAAATGTGACTTTCCCTGGAAACGGAGTCTTTATAGAGGTAATGAAGTTCAAGGGAGGCCATGACGGTAGGCCCCAATCCAATATGACTAGAGTCTTTATAAAAAGGGGAAAATTGGACACAGAGACAGACATCCACAGAGAGAAGACAATGTAAAGAAACACAAAAAAAAACACTATATGAAAATGAAGGGATAGAGGGTGCATGGACCAGCCGAGGAACCCCAGACTACCAACAAACCACCAGAAGCTAGCAGAGAGGCTTGGAACAGATTCTTCTTCACAGCCTCCAAAGGAAGCAACCCTGCCAACCACCTTGATCTTGACTTCCAGCCTCCAGAACAGTGAGACAATATCTACCGCACCCTGGGAAACTAATACAGGGAGCTTTGGGCGGAAAGTAATTACAAATACCACATCCTCTACAGCCTCGTACACTATGCAGAAATGATACGCTGGTGATTTTTCTTTTGAACACTTTTTTTTCTTTCATCTCTCCATGCTAGTTGTCTCTTTCTAATGAAGTGATACAGAAGGATTGGCTCTGCCTGGATGTTTCTCAGTCCTTGATAATAGAACTCCATGCTCCCTAGGCCAGAAGCCCTGCCCATTTTAGTGCATTACTATATCTCTAGAGTTCGTCACACAATAGGTGCTCAATGAAATTATGTTTGTGAACCAAAAAAATTAATGAATGAATATTGAATATTCATGTGCATATGGGCATTCAATTACATCTGAAAGTCATCCAAGGGGAGGCGTTGAAGAACTGGGCTGGAATCAGACCTGGAAAAAAGAAACACATCACATTTAGAAGCTTAGGATAGAAAGTTGTCTGTCTTATCGTAGCAATGCCAGGGAATGAGCTGAGGAATCTGGAAACAAGACCACATAAAAGGCTGAAAAAAAAAAGAGTCATATTAAAGCAATGACTAAGAACCAGGTGCAAGGAAGAACATGAGAATCTAGAAATACACAAATACTGGAGAGCAAGCACCAGGAGTCACACCCAAGCAAGTAACAAGAGAAGTGTGTTTTCTAACATAAGGATGTTAACCAGAAACCAAGACGTCAGGCAATTCCGTATGTCAGAAATACAGGCAGCAAATGGAAGACAGGAGCAATGATGGAGACTTTTGTACTCTTGAAACTGAAGCAGGCCTGCAGGAGGCAGAAAATAAGACCATGGGCTTTAGAGTCAGACTTGGATCCCTCTACCAACCCTACCCTTTGCTAGTTGGGAGACCTAAGTAAGGGAAGTCTGTTTCCTCTTGGACAATATGCATATAAAAATGGCTATCCAAGTGACAGCAGAGTATCTACTAAATGTGACCTGCTTTCCTTTATATATCTCCTGTGAGGTTCAGAGCTGTTTGTCGGGGGAAATCTGCATAGTGAACCGAAACAAGCATGTTAGGGAAAAAGAAATGATCAGTCCTGGGGTTTATCAAGGCAGCAAAGCTACCCTCTCAGGGACATTCTTGGCTGAGGGAAACAAATGAACTTGCCAACACAAGTGGTTCTAGCCTAGGTCCCATTCTAAGAGCTGTTCTGGAAGAAATTTTCTAACATAGAGTGATATATATTTCTTCCTCTTCTCCAACCTGATACCTCCCAAAAAAACCCAAAAACCCCATATTGACTCACATGTTCCTTCCCCTCATGACCAAGGAGTGTATCTGTGTTCTTAACAAAGTCTAGCTCGCTGCCTTGGACTTAAAAGTTGCTCATAAATGCTGTATTATGAAGTGTTGGTCCTCTTGTATAGACCCCTGTTTCATAAGCTTCTGCGACATCATAGTTGTAATATCAAGTGTATTTTTATTTATTTTTTTAAGGATTTATTTATTTACTTGAGAGAGAGAGGCAGAGGGAGAAGGAGAAGCAGACTCCCCACTGAGCTGGGAGCCCAAAGTGGGGCTCGATCCCAGTACTTGGAGATCATGACCTGAGCTGAAGGCAGAAGCTTAACCAACTGAGCCACCCAGGCACCCCTCAAGTGTATTTTAAAAGTAGTTCCTCTACTTTCACTTCTGGTCAAGTTGGACTAACAGGAACCAGATTTACTTGCCCTCCTGAAACAACTAAAACATTGGGAAACTACATAAAACAAAGAGTCTCAAGATAGTAGATATGAGGAGAAGAATGATTCCTAAGACATGGGAAGCAAAATGAATCTGTGATTACCACAGCTGACTGCTTGGAGAGATTTTAGACTGCAGGGCACTCACCATGAGTTGAGGAGAAAGAACAGGGGTTTAGGGAGGCCCAAGGCTGCTAGAATTCACAGAACAGAGTGATAGATGAGAGAAAACTGACCACAGAAAGAACTCCAAAGATTTGCAGAGGGTTCCCCTCAAGTACTCACATGAGCACTGATCTGTAGAGGCCTACAAGGAGACTAACCAAGGCTGGAGGAAGAATCACTTAAAGGATTTGAGGAAGCTATCTTCAAAACTCACCCAGGGCAAAGAAGAGTTGTTTTGTTTTTTTTTTTAAAGATTTTATTTATTTATTTGTCAGAGAGAGAGCGAACGAGCACAGGCAGACAGAGTGGCAGGCAGAGGCAGAGGGAGAAGAGGCTCCCTGCAGAGCAAGGAGCCCGATGTGGGACTCGATCCCAGGACACTGGCATCATGACCTGAGCCGAGGGCAGCCGCTTAACCAACTGAGCCACCCAGGCGTCCCCAAAGAAGAGTTTTTATCCCCACCAGACAAAGTAGAAAACTTCAGACATGGTGGGGTAGGCTCAATAATGACCCTCCACGCCCTATCCCCCAGTACCTGTGACTATGTCATGTCCCAGTGACAAAGAAGACTCTGCAGATGTGATTATGTGAAGTGTCTTGAGATGGGGAGATGACCTGGATTATCTGGGTGGGTTCAATGTAAGCACAAGAATCCTTATAGGAGAGTCAGAATCACATCTATCCTACCATATGCAGCAAAGACTACTATCGTTAATTATTTATTTATTTATTTGTCAGAGAGAGAGAGAGAGAGCGAGAGCAAGCACAGGCAGACAGAGAGGCAGGCAGAGGCAGAGGGAGAAGCAGGCTCCCTGCCGAGCAAGGAGCCCGATGTGGGACTCGATCCCAGGACGCTGGGATCATGACCTGAGCTGAAGGCAGGGGCTTAACCAACTGAGCCACCCAGGCGTCCCAGATTTTACATATTTTTTACATTTACTTTTTTTTTTAAAGAGATTTTATTTATTTATTTGAGGGAGAGAGCAAGGGAGCACAACTAGGAGGAACAGCAGACAGAGAGGGAGAAGCAGGCTCCCCACTGAGCAGGGAGCCAGACAATGGGCTCCATCCCAGATTGTGATCATGACCTGAGCTGAAGGCAGGCGCTTAACCAACTGAGCCACGCAGGCACCCCCCTCCATATCTTTTAGCTTCTACATATAAGTAATATCACAGAGTATCTGTCTTTGACTTATCTCACTTAGCATAATGCCCTTGAGGTTTTTAAGGCAAAACTTTTTAAAACTGAAGGACAAAAAACTAAATAACTGATAGTATAATGCAAAAAAAGACGTGAAAAGATTATATATACATATCCCTCAAATATAACAGATCTTCAAACACACTCATAATTAGAGAAATGCAAATTAAAACAGCACTGAGATATCATTTCTCATGTATCAGACAGACAAAACCTAAAAAGTATGGCAACACATTTTGTTCTCAAAGCTATGGGAAAGCAGGCACTCTCATAGGTTGCTGGTGGGAATACAAATTCCTATAATCCTTCTGGAAGGAAATCTGACAATATTTCACAAAACTACTTACGTGTTTACCTTTTGACTCAGCAATTCCAATACTAGGAATCTACTGCCAACAATAGAAAAATACATATCCACAAGGTTATTCTTTTCAGAGTTGTTTATAATTGCAAAATATTGGAAACAACCTAAATGGCCATGCATAGGAGAGAGGTTGAGTAAGTTCTGGTATATCAGCACAAACGAGTGCTGTGCAACTGTTTCAAAACAGAAATGAGGAAGATCTCTATGAATTGATTTAGAGGGACACTATCAAAGTACAAAAGAGTATCTATAATATGCTACACTTCTTGTAAGAAAAAGGATAAGAAAATGCATGGATATCTGCTCCTTTATGCAAGAGGGGCGCCTGGGTGGCTCCATGGGTTGGGGCCTCTGCCTTTAGCTCCGGTCATGATCTCAGGGTCCTGGGATCGAGCCCTGCATCGGGGTCTCTGCTCAGCCTGGGGATCCTGCTTCCCGCTCTCTCTCTGCCTCTCTGCCTACTTGTGATCTCTGTCTGTCAGATAAATAAATGAAATCTTAAAAAAAAAAAAAAGGATAAACCAGAAACTGAAGATGTTTGTCTCCTACAGGGAATGGTCAGCAAAAGAGGGGAAAGGAAGGAAGAATGGGGATGGGTTCATAGGGATGAGCACAGAGGTACACTTCTCTGATGATACTTTTTTGTGTAGCTTGACTCTTAGAAATATAATGTTTAAAGTTAGCAACTATAGGGAGATGAATGGAATTAATGTGTAAAGAGTTACTCAGCACAGTGAGTAGCCCAAGTCCATCCAGAAGTACTGTACCCAATTTTGACATCATGTTACAGATAAATGTGCACTGGGAAATAAACCAAGGATCCACAGTATACCTTACAATTTTGCAAACTGTGTTTTGTGAATAACTTCAGTTTTCCCAAAAGGCTGATATATTTCACTAATTTGACTACCTCGGTGTTCATTCTGAGTTGGCAGGAGTAGCCTAATGAACTGCCATTATGTTTTGGTACTAAGGATTGTACCTTTCAATAAAGTTAATTAAGTGAAAAAAAAAGAAATATAATGTTGAACATATCCTCCCCAATAAATAACTGAACTAAACCAAGATGTGAGGGCAACCCAAAATGGAATATAAACAATAATAAATAAACCTAAGTGTATGGCCTAATGAATAACATAACCACACTGAAGGAGATTGGGAAGAAAAATCCTAACCTAAGTATCCTGAGAAAAGAGTATTTGGACTGGTAGGGCCAAAGACAAAGAGAACTGCATACAAATATTGTACTCTAGTTAGCACACCTGGTTCTTACAGGTGGGTTAACAATTCTGGAATTATTTTATGAAATTTGGAGTTGCATAAATAAGTAAATATTTTACATTATGAGAGTCAGATTTCTCAGTCTCAGAGTTCCAAATAAGGAAAGTGTTATAATGAACCTTGTGGAGTTGTATTGAGATGGAAGGTATCAGAAAGAACTTATGATTTTTAATATAGCTAAATGATAGATAGTTGAAAGATCAATGGATTGATCAATCAATAGATAGATAGATATGTGTACATGGGTTAGTGTATACACATATATTTCCTAGTTCTGTCTCCTGAGAGATCCTAGAAATAGTGATAACCCAATAGCAAGGAGCACAGTTGGAGTCCAAATCCTAGTTTTTTAAACACCATTCACCAATAAAAGGAATGAGGGCTCCTTGGAAAAGTGGTTGATTCCAGCACAGGGTCAAGAAAACTATAAGATGATCCTGGAACATTTTGTTGTGCCAGAAAATAAGGGAGTACTCAGAAATGAATGGGGGCACTTTAGAAGGACACAAGGGCCAAGCTGAAGAAAGTCCTAATGACCAAAAATGGAACAATTTGATACATAAAATGCTTAATGATAGTACTGGATTATAATCCACAGAAGAAAGTGAATGTCCATGAGCCTAGGTTGATAAAAATAAATACATACATAAATGAGGATAGATAGCTATCCCTTATCGAAGAATTCTGATTTTAAAATATAGAAAGAGTAAGAGAAAACTCAAGTCACCATGGGGCAAACACTACATTAATAATTGTTGTGGGCAAGATCCACCAATAGATTCTAAAATTAGTGAGTAAAAGTTTGAGAAGAAACAGGGTATTAACATAGTCTCTAAGTATCTCTCAAGGTATTTATCAATTCCAAAAGGGAAAATAGTAACTTTACAGTACAGAACGGTAGTGGACACCATTCTAACAGAGTAATCAAGGTTAATGTCATTAGTATTAAAACATATTGGCATCATATACTCCCTGATCTGATGCACTGGGAAGGACACAACATAACTTCTTTACTATCCTTGTCAAAAATGCGTCATCTCAAACTAATCATAAGAAAACATCAGGGGGAAAAAAAGCCAAATTAAGCATTCTACAAAATAAAGTCCAGTACTCTTCAAAAGTTTCACGGTCACAAAAGACAAGGGAAGACTGAGGAACTGCCACAGTTTTGAGGAGAGAGATGCAATGAAATGCAACATGGCACCCAGAGCAGAAAAAGTACATTTGAAGGAAAACTGGTGAAAAGAGCTCCCATGAGCTCTGCAGCTTGGTTAATCGTATTGCACCAGTGTTAACTTCATAGTCTGTAAAATTGTACTGTGCTTACATAAGATATTAACATTAGAGGAAGTTGGATGAAACATACACCTGAACTTTCTGTTCTATTTTTGCAACCAGCCTGTATGTCTAAAATTATTTCAAAATGAAAAGCTAAAAATAATGCCTTGTGTGTGTGTAGGCAGTGAAGGGAGGGGGAGAGAGAGAGATAAATGTCACCAGAGCCACCAGAGATGTATGACAGTAATCAGATATGACACAAGCCCCACCAGAATGGTGAATGCCTACCTTCTGGAAATAAGAGAAAGGCAAAGGTAAGAGCATGAAACCTCCTTAAATTACAGAAATACCACTGTATTTCTGATATCTGATCCACTGAAAGACAAACCTAAGTGAGATTAGGCTAGTCAAACATGACAAGCCTGCACAGGTTTAGTGAAAGCAGACATGGGCAGACGCTACCTGAAGACCAGAACCAGGTGACAACTCAAAAAGGCAGGTGAAACTCACCTTTACTGGGAAAGAAATGACCATTCTCCCAGAGCCTAAAGGTCTCCAGAATCCCAGAAACTCCTGTCTCCTATGTGTGAGGTTGCTCACCCACGGAGGGCGTTACTGACCAGCAAAAAAAGTTTTAATGGTTGAATTCCTGTGCTCCTATCTATTCACTTAGTCACATTTCTCAACCACTTCCTTTTGTTGATTTTGGAGTGACGCCCTCACGCTCAGAAGCCACTTCAAAAGACAGATTATTCAAATATCTTTGTTCTGCCTTTTATTTTTTTTTATTCTAAAGGATTTTCCTCTTATTATCTTATTGCTTCACTGACTATCACCCTCAATCCAGACGGAAAACATATGCTTTGCCCCTAATGCAATACCCTAACAAAATTTTTAGCCTCTAAGTATTTTTACCAAGAGCAGCCATCTTAATAGAGGAATCTGGTAATGTCATTTTTGCTGATAAATTGCCTCCATGTTAGAAAAACTCTTTTTTTTTTTCAAAGATTTTTATTTATTTATTTGACAGAGAGAAATCATAAGTAGGCAGAGAGGCAGGCAGAGAGAGAGAGAGGAGGAAGCAGGCTCCCCGCCAAACAGAGAGCCTGATGTGGGACTTGATCCCAGGACCCTGAGATCATGACCTGAGTCGAAGACAGAGGCTTAACCCACTGAGCCACCCAGGCGCCCCCATGTTAGAAAAACTCTTATTAAGAGTCTTAAATTAGCCAAAGTGACAACAGACAATAACTCAAGAATATTAGAGAAATGATCATTATTATCACTTCAGGTAGGATACTTCATGTGTATGAGGAGATGAGGCAAAGGTGAGGTAGCTTTCACACAGACAACAGAGCAATGATGTGAGCCATCACCAGTTGCTCTAGCCAGGAAGTGAGGCAAGCAGCCAAAGCATTTGAACAGTTGCAAGAGTTTGTTCCCTGGGAATCAGATTCTGAGATGAAGATCAGCACGCAGGAGTTCTCTGAGGGATTGCTCTTGGGGTTAACTTCTGCGAGAGGGCGCAGGAGGGAAAGATAAAGGACTGGGAAGAGAGAGATCATACTGTGATTTGATCCCAAACCTCAGCCAGTCCTGTAGGAAGTTCTGAAGATAGGATGTTTCTTCAGCAGTCCTGAACTGGGGTACAGAGGGCTGGACCTAAATGCAGCAGTCTGTGTTTGGATGTGGGTTACTCTGGGAAGGGCTGGGACCTAGAGCAAAGCAACTGACTTCACTTGAGGGAATCCCTAAAGGGGCAGACATTTGAGTACCGTCTACTGACATTCTTCTTAAGACCAGGGGAATAGGGGCACCTGGGTGGCTCAGTGGGTTGGAGCCTCTGCCTTCAGCTCGGGTCATGATCTCAGAGTCCTGGGATCGAGCCCCGCATCAGGCTCTCTGCTCAGAGAGGAGCCTGCTTCCCCCCCCCTCTCTCTGCCTGCCTCTCTGCCTACTTGTGATCTCTCTCTGTCAAATAAATAAATAAAATCTTAAAAAAAAAAAAGACCAGGGGAATAGCCCTTTATTCCTGAAGAGGGATCAGGATAGCAGAGCATAATTACTGCTTTTAAGCTTCAAGGCAGACATGTCATGAGCATGATAAAGACCCTTATGGTTTGGGCTTTAAAGTGTTAGTGCTAGGCTTTGGTAGGCAGCACCAGAGAAGCTGCCCACAGCCCATCCTACAGATTCAGAGCCAAGGAAAAACTGTGGACAGGCCATAGGCACAGGTGTCATGCCAACCCCACGGTGTCCATTTGGTTCTGGATTACATCATCACAAAGTTCAGACCAGGAATCTATGTTTCCAACATCCACATGCCTGGGTCTTTAGGAGGTCCTGGTCTTCATGAAGTCCATTGGGGCAAAGGTTCCAGAAATATCAACCAGAGCTTCAGCCCCGAATCTGCTGAGGGCAAGTCTCTAACTGAAACAGATGTGGTTATGGAGAACATTCCCCCAGAAGCAGGTTTTCTAGGCTTCCATAATCCCACAGCAAGAGAGTTAGTGACCACAACCATTGTGACAAATGATTGAAAATGCCCACTCATGAGAGAGTGAGGCTGATCACCAGGAAGACAGCACCTGCATTCAGCGCCAGGTGTTAGACATACAAAGCCAGGAGGAAAAGGAAATGATGAGGTTCCAAATATATTGTTTGGGGAAAAAAGAGCAATGCATATAAGATCTGAAGTCTGTGACTGGTGTCACTTCAAACACCCACACTTTGCAAGAAGGCATCAGTGTCCAGAATGGCAATCTCTGAGTGTGACCCAGGGCTTTCTCTCTAAAGTTATGATAAATACCTAGTGTCGACGTTCACCTCTGAATGGGGGATTTCCCCAGAGGAGTTCAGGTTCACAGTCACAGGCACTGGACATCTGATATAAATGGCCTGGTGTTTTAGAGAAGCTGAAACCCAGAAGAATGTCTTTGCCTCTTTCTTCCTCCAGATACCACCGAGTCTCTGTTATGTCTAGATGGTGCCAGCATTAGATTATGGGCTCTCATTGTGTTTGGGAAAACTGCTCAAGCACCATAAATTGCTAAATGTTATTGATGTTAGTCAATGTTGCCAAAATCTTGTGATTCCTTTTGACAATTTGGACTCCTATTTTTTATTCTTTTTTTTTTTAAGGAGACTCCACACCCAGCATGGAGCCCAGCTTGGGGCTTGAACTCAAAACCCTGAGATCAAGACCTCAGCTGAGATCAAGAGTCAGATGCTTAACCGACTGAACCATTCAGGCGTCCTGACAACTCAGACTCTTTTGAACGAGAGAGATAGTAGAGACTAATTTAACTTCTAGGCCTCAAAAAGAATGACACCCATTCTTACAAAAGGCATCCCAGGCCACAGTGCTGAACATATTGATAACTCTACCAAGACATTTTGAACCTTTCTGGCTGACAGTGGGCAGAACAAGAAATTGGCAAAGCCCTTAATCTCTGGATTTAAACTTGAAGTTATACTTTTGGACTCTTTAAAAGTGGGACACATAGGAAACATGAATTTCTCTCTGGGTAATTCATAGTAGGAGGAAATTTATATTCAAATATGGAATATCCCTATATATTTTTTTGCATTTTGTTTTTGGTATCTTTATGATGTCATTTAACCTCATTGCAGATACTCTAATAGGCTGGGTAGGACAATGTGGCTGGACCTAATCTGAGATGGGAAGTAAAACAGGGAGTGGATTTTCCAGCCACAAAGAAACCTTGGTGTAAACTTAATGTATAATTCTTTATTTTTAAGATCTTGTTTATTTATTTGACAGAGAGGGAGCACAAGCAGGGGGAGCTGCAGAGGGAGAGAGAGAAGCAGGCTCCCCACTGAGCATGGAGCCCAACTCGGGGCTCCATCCCAGGAGCCTGGGATCATGACCCAAGCTGAAGGAAGACACTTAACCAACTGAGCCACCCAGGTGTCCTGATCTAATGTCTAATTCTAACCCATTTCAGAGCCTTCCTCTGGCAAAATCTGCCTTGCCCATTAGTGGCCAAGGGATAGCTCCACAAAAGCAGAAGTTGGTATTGTAAGAGTAGTTTGGCAGACACGGGAGGAGAACGACTGACCTTTTCCAATGGGGAATCAGCCACACCACAACATCTTAGCAAAAAAATTCCGATTTCTTCTAGGCTCCCAGGTTCTATTTTCTATGAATGCTCAGATGATGAGACTAAAGGTTTCTGCTCTTAAAGCTGCTGTTCTCCTTTGAGGATAGACATTTAAGAAGGAAGAATAGAGATACGGGTACATCTTCGACAACCAAACCAAACCCAGTATGCACACCACAGCATGCAGCCTTTGTAGCTTGGAAAACACTTGATCACCAGAATCGTGGGGTCCTACTGTTAGTTTCTCCAGGCAGAAACTGTCCTACTCAAGGCAGCTCCCTACTGCCTTGCACAGAGCCAAGAACAGAAGAGGTGGGGCGCCTGGGTGGCTCAGTGGGTTAAGCCTCTTCCTTTGGCTCAGGTCATGATCTCAGGGTTCTGGGATGGAGCCCCGTGTCAGGCTCTCTGCTCAGCAGGGAACCTGCTTTCCTCCTCTTTCTCTGCCTGCCTCTCTGCCTACTTGTTATCTCTCTCTCTGTCAAATACATAAATAAAATCTTAAAAAAAAAAAAAGAACAGAAGAGGTACTGGGTGAATGCCTGTGAATGAGTGAATACATACCTGAGAAGAAGGATGGACCAACCCATGCAGGCCCCAGCCTAGTACTTGAAAGCAAGACCTGAAATGAGCAACTCAAGATGAGGAAGTGGGAAGAGAGGGGAGAATTAAGGGAATGGGAGGCCAATAGGAAGATCCGTAAAAACGACACAGGAGACTGAATAAAATCCAGCCAGTCTTCCACTAAGGAAGTAAGATTCTGTAAGCTCAATCACTTCTTGGCCTTCTCTCCCCTTAGTCGCTTTTCACCAGATTCTCACCTCCATTCAACCTACTAAAATACAGGAGCGCATTACAGGCCCTGTTTTATTGCTGAGTTATTTGAGGCATTGTGAGAATTTGTCCCTAGTTTCAGATTCGTGCTGGCCAACTCTAAATTCTTTTTATAGTAAGCTTCTTCTGCAGGAGTTGGAAGTGAAATTGGACACATGCAGGCCTTGAGCGCTAAGCTGGAAATGCTGAGCGGGAAGTGGTAAAGACGTAACTACCTTATTAGATCATATTCTCATTTTATGACTCCTTAGAACAAAGACATTTGCAGCCACAAAATTTGTTACTTAGTGATATGATTGCGTGGAAGCCAGTGATAACTGCACCATGCGAAAAGCCTACTCAAATCCGTCACTGGGAAGTATAAAGAAACCTCAGACTCTTGGGCATTTACTCTCTTTTGTTTCTCCATAAACTGTGACTTAATAAGGGAAGTTTTTAAAGTGATCCAGGGCATCAAGTAACAAAAAATATTTTTTGAAATGGCATAAATGGATTAGTATTCTCTCGATTACCTATAAAATCTATCTTTTTTTTTTTTTAAGAAAAAACAATTAAGGGGCGCCTGGGTGGCTCCGTGGGTTAAGCCTCTGCCTTTGGCTCAGGTTATGATCTCAGGGTCCTGGGATCGAGCCCCGCATCGGGCTCTCTGCTCAGCGGGGACCCTGTTTCCTGATCTCTCTTTGCCTGCTGCTCTGCCTACTTGTGATCTCTCCCTCTCTCTGTCAAATAAATAAATAAAATCTTAAAAAAAAACCCAAGGCAAAGGACTTTAGGGGTCCTTTTAAACTCCCCAATTTTTAAAAAAGATTTTATTTATTCTTTTGAGAGTGAGAGACAGAGGGAGCACAAGCGGGGCGGGGGGAGGTGGCAGAGGAAGAAGTATGATCCCCGCTAAGATGGGAGCTCTGTGCGGAACTCGATTCCAGAACCTGGAGATCATGACCCTAGCCACAGGCAGATGCTCAACCATCCAAGCCACCCAGGTGCTTCTAAACTCCTAAATGTTTGACAAGGGTTTTAAATAAACCCTTGGGGTTTATTTAAAATAAATAAATAAATGGATGGGGTGCCTGGGTGGCTCAGTGGGTTGGGGCCTCCGCTACCTTCGGCTCCGGCCATGATTCCAGGGTACTGGAATCGAGCCCCGCATCCGGCTCTCTGCTCAGCCGGGATCCTGCTTCCTCCTCTCTCTTTCTCTCTGCCTGCCTCTCTGCCTACTTGTGATCTCTGTCTGTCAAATAAATAAATAAAATCTTTTTAAAAATTAAAAAGTAAATAAATAACAGTGGATTGGTAAAGGACTGCCCTCATCACCACCACCAACACCACTACCACATACTTATCCACGATAGTTATTACACTAGGGCTGAATGAACTAATCCTGAGTGCTCAGTGATATTATGAGTAGAGGCAGCTCTTTCTAGAAGCTTTAACCTCACCACTAGTAATTACACTCGATTACAGATGTGAAAAGTTTTCCATAGTGTGTTTTATAAAATCCACTGTGAGTGTTAACCACCTTTTGTCTCCTGTGGAGCATTAGGCGTGTCCGTAGATAGAGTAGATTTCTGCATAAAGCACTAATCAGGTGATTATAAAGTCCGAGGCAGCAATCAAATAAGTGGGCTCTTTTTTACCCACAGCACTTAGAAACGCCCTATGAGATTCCCCAGCAGAGTTCAAGTTCTACTAAAATTATTTACGGTTAAGGGCTCTAAAGCAATTCAAAGAATGTATAAACAATAAACCAACTCCAGTTTTTCATGGATGCCATAATTTTTTTTAGAGTTCCTGTCTTGAGTTAACTTCTAAAAGTACAGGTCTATTTCAGAAATGGACTTTGGAGAATGCATAAAAACTTCAATCTCTTAAAAAAAAAAAACTAAACCAAAAAACCCCCTATTGGTCAAATGATCCTCCAATGAATGAATTAGGTAGTTCAAATGCAGTAAACTATAATTCAAGAAACTCTATTGTTCATAATTTCTCCCAGAATAGTTTAATTCCACAATGTTCCAAATTAACCCTGTGACCACACCCTTGCAGAGCCCTCAAGTTACCTGCATTCCTGCACCTGGGGGGTGGAAGGAAATTATGTAAAAAGTCAATAACGAAAGAGGGAAAAGCATTTTCAGAACTTGACTCTCCCCATTCCTTACCTTAGTGCTCAGAACAATTGGAGGGAAGATAAGAGAAAGAGAATACATACATTTCAAAGGAAACTATAAAAGTGCATTGAGATAACCCCCACAAGGTATAAATTTTACTGAGGTCATGGAACCACCCACTTCCATTCAGGAGGCGGTCACACCTACTTTGTGTCCAAAATAAACCTATACAATTGGAGGCATTGTGAAGGAGGAGTCAGAAGATAATACACACTTGCAATCCAGCCATGGGGAGAAGAAGAATACTGTTTGGAGATTAGGGGAATGAAACACAGTGTTCAAAGGAAAAATCCGCAAATATGCTCTTGGGGAAAATACTAGTACAAATGAATATGAATCAGAAAATGTATTCTTCAACAAATTGCTGGGAGAGAAATAAATCTCACAACCTTCATCTTTATTCAGAATGCATTTCTCTTTTTTTTTCTCCAAGACAAGCCAGAAGCATATGCCTCTTAGCAACATTGTTGCCCTATGAGATCTCACCAGAAATACAGCTAAAAATGGGTCCATATGTATCTTTAGCAATAAAGATTTTTTTAATAACACCTGAAATTTGCTTGCATGCTTGTAATTCAAAATTTAGCCAGGTTCATCATTGCACCTGATGTTGTATATAAAACTGTTTGTACTATTTAAAAATCTCTGTCAGATTTATGAAATAAACCACAGCACAAGAACTCCATGCTAACATGATAAGTAAATGATTGAACATGTGAATTTCAGCCTACATTATTGCAAAACATTTCCCTTCAAGTATTCTTGAAGATTAAAAGATTAAAGATTAAAAGTGTTGATATTAGAACAGAATCTATGAAGTTCTCCCCCAAGAAAATTAACCGCTTTTAAGTGGAGAGTAAAAAAAAAAAAAAAAAAAAAAAAAAAACTTGAGCTTTTTCCCCTGTTTTTTAAAATAATAGCCTTTTTGAAGTGTAATTACATAATATAAAATTCACCAGTTTTCAGTGTACAAGTTAATGATATTTAGTACATTTCAAGAATTGCACAACTATCACCTCAACCCAACTGTAGAATTTTTCCATCACCCCCAAAAGATTCCTCATATCCATTCAGTCACTCTCCATCCTATCCCTAGACCCAGGCAATCAATATTGTTATTATTTCATTTTATAGATAAGGAAACTGAGATTCTAAGTTAAATTCTTTGCCTAAGAGGTCACAATTGTAGGTCCTGGATCTGGGATTTGAACCAGGAATATTTGACTCCAAAGCTATTTTATTTCCATACACTATGCTACAAAAATAAGCACTACCGGATAAATTTCTCCCCAAGACATAGCTATAGTTAGTAGATAAATCTTGGACAATACATAGATTTAAATAATTAAGAGCATTGTCATTTATTTACTTGGTGTGACATTAGTAAATGATGAAAAAAGTCACATAAACTGAAGCAACTTCTCGTGCCTGCAGTTTCTTCTACTTATTTATTAGTCAGGTTTTTTTCATGAATGATTTATGGCCTGCCTAATGCAGAAGACTCGAAGTGACTTAGCAAAGTCTTTCAACAATGAAAGTCTTTCAAAATGAAAATCAATGATGATTTTCAACATTTGATTTCAACATTTTGGGGTTCTGACATCGATGAAGATCAGATAAAGGCTGTCCCAGAAAAATGGAAAAATAGACACAGCATGGTGAATAACATTTCGAGGAGGTCATGAGCTGCCAAAGCCATAAACTCCAGTTCGAGAACTCTTGCTAATAATGGGGATGAAGCCTAGAGCTGCTTCCCTGTCCAACACTTTTGGCAAGTATTACAGGGGACAGCCACCACAATCAAACGCCCTTGTACTGTAAAGACCCTGCACAGCTGGACATGGCGGCCCTGACCAAAACAGTGGGCCTGCTAATGAAAGTGTTATGCTTATTTTGTTTTGTATCCCTAGTTTCCAGCTCAATACCTGCCACACAATAGGTGTTCAATTATGTTTGACTCTTGAATAAATGATTACTGAAATGTTTTATTCTGAAATAAGATATCACCTAAAATGCAAATGACCTGAGAAAGGTAACACCTGAGAAAGGCTAAAATTTAGAGGAAGGTTTGAACCCTTATGTTAGTTCCTTTGAGACAAGGCAGGAAGGTCACAATGTGGGGTTTCAAGGTTTAAAAGAAAAAAATCTTTCACCAAGACCCCAATCAGGCAGGACCTCCATCATGTGGTGCCTTTTTGAAGAGACTCTGAATGAAGGTGAATGAATAACTCACTTACGGATTGCCACCGAACAAGTAGGCTTCCACAGGTAAAAAGAGCACACCCTCAGCAGTAGGAGAACATCTTAGTGTTTTCCACATCTCTTCAGGTTCATTTTGCTTCCATGGAAACTACAGATTTACATCAACTCACAATGAACTTCTGCAGGAAAACACTTGGAGAAAGTCAAATGCAGACATGTGAGTTTCATGTACTCAGAGGTCTCGAATTTTCCTGTTGGTGGAAGGTTGTCAGCGGCATCTGGCATACCTTCCAGCCCTCTGTTTATACTCAACACACAAATAGACATTGCTGAATATATCATACTGATTCCTCAAAATTCTGGTTTCTACAATTCAATTCAGCAAACACTTATTAAAGGGCTACTGTGTGCCCCGTATTGTCCTGGGCTCTAGAAATATAGAGATAACTTCTGTTATCTCTTTGCAGTATTGACCCTGAGGGAAGGATTAATGAAGCAATATCTATTTGCAATAAAACTCCAGCTGTTTATTGGGGCTCCTCAACCCCTAGGTGATAGGTTGTCCTGCTTATCTGCCAGCAAGACACCTTGGGGATCTACCTTGGTAGTGCTGGCCATATTGATTTAATGCTAATTTTCTATTATGCTGGGAAACTCAGAGTCTTACTCACTAATTTGTCTCTTATATCTGGCATAATGCCTGCTATAGAGTAAATACTTGGTAAATGTTCGTTGAATACAATAAAGATTAAAACAGTTCAAATCAGTTTAAATATTTTCCAGTGGCAGGGTTATTTTTTAAAGGTAAAGAACCACCATTCTGGAGAGAAGGGAACATGACTGTAGGTAAGAGTTAAAGCAGAACTGTTTCCTCTAAGGTGGGGGATCAGGGCAATTAGACCATATGCTTTCAATCCCAACAACATTTCTTGGTGAGGTATCTCTAGCCCTTTGGGGTTTTTTAAAGTGTCTTTTTAAAGGTTTTTTAAAAGCCATCTCTACACCCAACGTGGGGCTCAAACTCACAACCCCAAGATCAAGAGTTGCGTACTCTACCAGCTAAGTCAGCCAGGTGCCCTTCTAGCCCTTTTGTTTTTAATTCAGTTAACTTTTTTCTGCCAATAGGACATGCTGGGCTTAAGAACATAAAACATAAAACCTACATCTGTTTCTAAAGAAACCTGCATTTTGTCCCTTTTTAGAAAAGGAGTGTGAGGAGTGGACTCTAAAATGACCTACAATAATCCCAGCCTCTTATTATTTATGCCCTTGTTTAATCCTCTGTCCTTGAGTACAGATGGGATCTACTTCTAACAAATAGCACACAGAGAAGGTGATGGGCTATCACTTCTGTGATTATGTTACATTAAGACTGTAATTTCTGTCTTGCTGACTCTCTGACTTACCCAATTTGGTAACACAAACTGCCATATTTTGAGCTACCCTGTAGAGGACTAAGTGGCAGAAAAATTTAAGACAACCTCTGACAAATAGCCAGCAAAGAATGGGAGTCCTCAGTCCCTCAGTCTTCGAGGAAATAAGTAACTGTCAACAAGCACGTGAGCTTGGAAGCCTATCCTTCTCTGGTCAAGCCTCCAGATGAGACCTCAACCCTACCCGACACCATGAAGGCAGCCCTGTGAGAGAGTCTAAAACAGAGAACCTAGCTAAGTTATGCCCAGATTTCCTGGCCCATAGAAATTGTGAGATAATAAATATGCATTGCTTTAAATTGCTAAGTTTGTGGTAAATAGTTATGCAGCAATAGATAACTAATACAGAGGAGAAGTTCATTTTTTTGCTCTCCTTTTGGCAAATAACATTTGAAACATTGTCTTCCATCTGTCACTTTAGTTCCAGAATTGAATAGCAAGAAGAGAGAATAGTAACCAAAGTAATAAATAAAACAAAGCTAATGATGGCCAGTTCAGAACTGTTAGAATTTCAGTAAGAGAATGGAAATGTATAGTCACTAAAAAGAAAAAAGAAGAAGAAGAAGACTTTAGAACATGAAAGGAACTCTCTGAAGACTTCAGTTTCAGGCTAAGATGGTGTAATGGGGCCAGCATTTCACCTGTGCACTGAAACAATTAAAAAACAGATAAGTTGTATGAAATAACAGTTTGTAAGACACTGTTATCAGAAAACAAAGGACAGAGATGTGAAAGATGAGAAACAAAGGAGATGAGCCCTATAATTTTCCCAGCTCACTGCTTTGAGGGATTTTGTAGGCCATGCTTCAGAAATGGGAAATGCAGGCAGAGTCCAGTGATTTCCTGAATTAAAGAGACAAATCTGAGAGCTGGGAGATTAAAGCAGCTAGAGTTCTCAGGAAAGGGTACTGGAGAGGAAAGAACTATACACAGAGAATTCTGGAGATCTGCAGATGGTTTCCCTTAAGTACTCAGCGGAGGGATGATCAGTGTGTTATGTGTGAGGAAATTACCTGAAGTCACGGAAGGAACATCCCAAAAGGATTAGAGATAAGAGTGCCAGGCCCTCACATAGAGCTGGTAATGGTGTCTGTTCTTACCAAGCCTCAAGATTCAGAGTGTTGGCTTAAGTCTGGAAAAGGGTCTTGCCTTAGTAATCGTGGTTGATTAGCCCTCAAATAAGCACATCTTCGGTTGACTCTCAAATCTCTAAAGCAAGACCCAACACAATCAAATAGTTTCCAAGTAACTTAACCACATACCTGAGCAAATCTCAAGAATAATTTTAGCTCAAGAATATCTGGCACACAACAAGGTAAAATTCACAATGTCTGGCATCAAATATTAAATTGCCACAAGTGGTCAGGAAGGTATGACCCCAAATGAGAAGAAAGCTCACTCTATCAAAACTGACACACGGTAGATACAGATGTCAAAATAGTGAAAAAGTATATTGGTTTGTAATAGTGTGGAACTGTTTTCCATAAGTTCAAAAAGAAAAGTGGGTATGTGAAGTTTATTTTAAAAGCTCAAATAAAACTTCTAGCAATGAAAATTACAGTGTGTGAGATGAAAATATACATTGGGTGGGATTAATGTCAGATAGATGTTGCAGAATAAAAAATTAAAAACACAGCAATAAACTTGAAAACATAACAATAAAATTATTCAAACTGCAATACAGAGAGAAAAATCTAAAAAAAAAAAGAAGAAAAAAGAAGAAAAGAAAAAAGAGCTAAAGAAAGAACACAGAATGACTTAGTTATAACTAAGCAGCCTAATGTACGTGTAATTGGAGTCCCTGAAATCGGAAGCTGGTTGGGAAGGGAAACACATTTGAAGAAATGAAGGCTAAATTTTTTTCCAAATTTCCAGGTTCAAGAAGCTTAACAAACCCAATCATAAGAAACATAAATAAAACAACACCAAGGCACATCATAAACAAATTTCTGAGAAACAGTGATAAAGATAACATCTTAGGAAATAGAACAAGAAATTGGGGTACCTGGGTGGCTCAGTGGGTTAAAGCCTCTGCCTTTGGCTCAGGTCATGATCCCAGGGTCCTGGGATCGAGCCCCGCATCGGGCTCTCTGCTCGGCAGGGAGCCTGCTTCCTCGTCTCTCTCTGCCTACTTGTGATCTGTCTGTCCAATAAATAAAATCTTTAAAAAAAAAAAGAAGCAAGAGAAAAATGACACATCCTGCAGAGAAGAACAATGATAAGGATGACAGCAAATTTCTCATCAAAAACAATGCAAGTAAGAAGACAGTGAAGCAATATATTTAAGTATTAAAAGAAAAGAAGCCGATTAACCTAGAAATCTAGACCCAGTGAAAATGTCTTCAAAAACAAAGGAAAAATAGACTTTTCAGACATACAAAAGATAAAACAATTAATCACCAGCAAACCTATACTATGAGAAATGTTAAAGAAGAGCCTTCAGACAGAAGGAAGATTGTATCAGATGTAAATATGAATCTACACAAAGGAGTGGTAAATACATGGGTAAACAACACAATGTTTTCTTACTGAAGTCTCTTTAGAATATAGCTATTTACACATGAATAATAAAAATGGAGATGTGATTTGCAACATATATAAAAGAAATCTATATGATAACAATCCCACAAAAGTTGGGAGGGGAATAATAGAACCATAATGTAGAAGTAGAAGCGGTACAATATCACTAGAAGGCAGGGTGTAATAAATTAAAAATGCACACAATTACCCTAAAGCTACCACTAACCAAAAAGTTTATACCTACTAAGCTATCAAAGGAAATAAAATAAAACAGTAAAAAAAGCTTAAACAACCCCAAAAGAAGGTAGAAAATAAGGAAAGGAAGAGAAGATGAAACAAATAGAGGAGGGAAAGCAAGCTGGTAGGATTAAACCAGACTATATCAATAATTACATTGAATGTTTAAAGTTTGAAACACTCCAATTAAAAAGCAGAGTATAAAAATAAATTTAAACAGAGAGTAAAAAACAGGTTGAATGAAAAGGAAGACCCAATTACATGCTACCTCTAAGAAATGAACTTTAAATAAGAAGGCATAAATAGTAAAAGAATTGAAAAATATGTGCTATCATAACGATAAGCAAAAGAAAGCTAGAATGTCTTTGTTAATATCAAAGTAGATTTCAGAGCAAAGAATACTACCAGAAATTAAAAGTGTCATTTTGAAATGATAAAATGGTCAACTCATCGAGAGGACATAGCAGTTCTAAATATGCACCTAATAGCAGAGCTTTAAAATACATGAAGAAAAAACTGATGGAAACACAAAGAGAAATAGACAAATCAACAATTATTGTCTAATATTTTAATATTCCTCTTTCAATAATTGATAGAAGCAATAAACAGAGAATCAGGAAGAATATAGTATACTTCATCAACCAATTTGTTGTGACTGACATTTACAGAACATTCCCTACAACAATATAAAAATACACATTCTTTCCAGCTGCACATAAAACATTTACCAAAATAAGCTGTATTCAGAGAAAAATATGCCATAGTGAACAAAAGGAATAAAGTCACACAAAGTATACTCTGATCACAACGGAATTAAATTAGAACTCAATAACAGAATGTCTGGAAAATTGGCCAAATATTTGGAAACCAAATAGTACACTTTTAAATATTCCATGAGACAAAGATGAAATTAAAGGTGAAATTAGAAAATATTTTGAACTAAATTAAAATGAAGACACAACATATCAAAATTTGTGAAATGCTGCTTAAGCAATGCTTTAGGAAAATTCTGTAGCATTAAGTCTTCTATTTGAGAAAGAAGAATGGACTCAAATCAATGAACTCAGCTTCCACCTTAAGAAACTAGAAGAAGAAAATATTAAGCTAAAAATAAGTAGAAGAAAGGAAATAAATCAAGAAAAACAAAAGTTAGTTATTTGAGAAGATCCATAAAATTGATAAACCTCTAGCCAGACTAATCAGGAAAAAGTTTCAGCTTCATTGAGGTATAACTGACAATAAAATTGTAAGATATTTAAAGTATACAAAGTGATGATTTCATGAACATTGTGAAGATTCCTCCCTTCCAGTTAATTCCTTCCATCAGAGTACTTAAAGGGCTCTGAAACCTAAATATAGGGGGAAAAATTCCTAACACAAAGGATTTAAGCAGACCAAGGAAGATATATGGAAAGCAAAGCAACAAAAGAAAAAGTCATTAGAAAAATACAAATTAAAACCATGATGAGATATCACTACACACTTATTAAAATAGCTAAAATAAAAAAGACTGACCATATTAAGTGTTGATGAAGATGTGGAATAACGAACTCTCATACACTGGTGGTCAGAACGTGAACTTGGACAAACACTCTGGAAAGTCATTTGGCAGTTTCTTCAAAAGTTAAGCATATACCTACCATATGATTCAGCCATTCCATTTTTAGGTATTTACTCAAGAGAAATGAAGGAATATATCCATATGAAGATTTGCAAATGAATGTTCAAAGAAGCTTTATTTATAATAACCAGAAGACAACCCACGTTTCCAACCAGTGGATGGATGAACTGTGCATTTAACAGAATATTATTCAGCCATATAAAGCAACAAACTACTGGGTGCCTGGGTGGCTCAGTCGGTTGAGCAGCTGCCTTCGGCTCAGGTCATGATCTCAGTGTCCTGGGATCGAGCCCCACATCGGGCTTCCTGCTCAGTGGAGAGTCTGCTTCTCCCTTTGCCTCTGCACCTCCCCCTGCCTGTGCTCTCTCTTTCTCTCTGTCCAATTAATAAATTAACTTAGAAAAAAAGAATGAACTACTAATAGAAGCAAGAACATGGAGGAATCTCAAAATAATTATTCTGAGTGCAAGAAGCCAGAGAAAAAGGAGTACATGTTACATGAGTCCGTACTCATAAAACTCTGGAAAATGCAAGCTAATGTACTTTTGGGAGTTACAGATATGCTCATTATCTTGATGGTGGTGATGGTTTCACAGGTATATTTATCAAAATTTATGAAACTGAACACTTAAATTATGGGCAGTTCATTGTATGTCAATTACTCATCAACAAAGAAGATAAATATCCATGATTTATTGCAAGGAAGGTAAAGTTTGCAACATTTACAGCCATCAAAAGAGGAAAAGTGTAAATTCTATGTATCACATTGATTTGTACCAATGTAATTTCTGTCAAATATCACAAATATTTTTCCTTATTGAAAAAAGAATCCACAGAGGCAGTACATCCCTACAAATCTAATATGATGAACCCTACATGGGAAAGCATTGCCCTGCCTGCCTGATACACACTCCAGGTTTATGAAAGTATCTCATTTTGTTCCTTAATCATCTGGAGCTCTGTCTTCACTGCATAATTAGTTTGGAAGGGAAGATCTGAAGTCTAAAGGACCAGCCAAATCTTTGAAATTGGGCCAGATCAAACTCAGGCAGAGCTCTGTCTCCCACTGGTGAGAAGTGCTCTTCTCACAATGTCCCTCTAAAATTATTATTGTCTTCATTTTACAGATGAGAAAACCGAGGCTCAGGAATACTAATTTCCTCTGCCTCACCTGATTGTACCAGAGGGCATTATCAAGCTCTGTATTAGATAGGCTAGGTTATAAAGACGAAGATATTCACACAATGAGCATAGGAGTTAAATGCTGGTTGAGGACCAGGCCCTGTTTAAGGCCCTCTACTCATGTTATCATATTTAGATTTTCCATGTTTATTTATTCCCTTCTCCCTTCCTCATTATACATACATTTCTTGAATTCAACTTAGATTTTTCCATACGAGAATTACAATTTTTAATTTTTCTTTTTAAGTAAGCTCTGTGCCCAGTGTTGGAACCCAACATGGGGCTTGAACTCACGACCATGAGGTCAAGACCTGACCCAAGATCAAGTGTTGGACACTTAACCGACTGAGCCACCCAGGTGCCCCGCATGTTATCATATTTCATGGATGATTAAAACTCTGAGGATTGATTTAGTCATTCCTGATTTACAGATAGGGAAACCAAGCCAAAAACAGGTCAGTGCTGGTAAGTCACTGAAGAGCTGGGGATGGATTACAAATATGGTAACACCATAAACAAAGCCCAGACAGATGAGTTTCAGAGACAGAAGAGACAAGGACCAGGGAGACGGCAGAAGGGCACAACTTACCCCCTGGAGTCTGGATACAATTTGCCAGAAGAGATGGTTTGGCTGTATCTGCCTTGTATTTCCATTCAAGGCCCTTGAAGTCATTGCCTTCTATTTCTTAAGGGAACAGTGGCAATTTCTGACAATATTCTAAGAGGCTCATGGAGATAAATCTAGATTAAGCCTGAACCAGTCTTCATGTCCTTCTCTGAGTCCTTTACCACAGAACTATGCTAAACCCCAGAAGAGATAAACCTGTTTGGTATGCACTTTACCTATACTATCCCATGGTAAATTATTTGCATGCAGGAGCTCCAACATCTTGGCTTCATTTAATTTTTTGCTCAAAGACAAGAAAAGACAGAACATCTTTGGAAAGAATATCCCCAAAGAATTTTACCTCAGCACTTCTTAAGTTAGAAGATAAAAAGTTTTATCTCCAAAATGATAAAGAGTGTGGTTAACAGTCGGAACTGATAATATATTAAGTTCTATCAACCCAAGAGGGATTTAATGCAAAAAATAGAGTTCTTTGGGTGCATTTAGTAAAATGCACACATATGTGGTAGAAATTTCAAGTGATAACAAGACCACCTTATAAAGCTGGAAACAATAGTAATGGTAATTTTTGGAATGCCACTAAATGCCAGGAAGTCACATACATGCTCTTGATTAATCCTCATAATAACCGGGTTAAATATTTGACAGTATCCTCATCTGCAGAGAAGGACATGAGGTTCAGGAGATCACGTGCCTGGGGTGCCTGGGTGGCTCAGTTGGTTAAGTGTTTGACTATCTCAGCTCAGGTGTTGATCTCATGGTCATGAGTTCAAGCCCTGCATTGGGCTCTATGTTGGATGTGGCGCCTACTTAAATAAATAAATAAATAAATAAAAAGTTTCAAAAGAAGGTCATGTGACATCTTCAGTCTCACACAACAAATACATATGAGAGTAAGGATTCCAACCTAGCTTTGTTCGGCTCAATCCCTATATCAATATCACACTACTCTTCTGGTACAGGAGGAAAGAGTCACTTCTGCTCCTTTTCCCCTTATGTGTTTCAGAGGATAGCAACTGACCAGTGCATGGCTGAAACCATCAAATATTGCCTCAACTCTACATTAGCAGGATGGCTCTGGGAGAAACCATTTGACTTTGGACCTTATTCTTACCTTGTCTCCAAATTAGGTCTCACAGTGGATATTGTGGATTTGTGGATGTTGAAGTTGGTTCATGTGATTTCAGGAAGCTTATATGTTAGACTGATCCACTTATGCCAAAATTGGAATCACACTTTGGTGTAGCTCTGAGGGAAAAGTTGACCAACTGCACCGAATGGGATTCAGGAAGGGCTGCATCCAGGGCCTGGAGGGATCCTACTTGGTTGCAACCTTCAAGACTTTTCTTTCTTCCCACCAGCATCAAAGGTCCATCCCAGAACCCCAATGAAGTGCTTGGGGTTTTGCCATCTGCTCACAGACTTAGCATCAGTATTTATTAAATTCTTTATATAGATTATCTCATTTCAACCTCATGTAACTTGGTAAGATGGGCAATATTTCAGCTGAGCCATGGGGCAGAGAGAGTTTGAGTGATTTGCTTAAGGGTACATAACTAGAAATGACAAAACTAAGATTCAAACTAGGCCGATCTGACCTCAACATCTACCCCCCAAGACCTCACGTCAGTGTTTTGGAAAGTGGGGTTGTTCTAGGAATTCTATGGCAGGGCCATCTTAGTGGGGGTGGAGGGTGGGATCTGAGTGGGGCACAAGAATCACATACATTTTTGGACCACATTCAGACCCACAACAATGAGACTGAACCGGCTGCACCTGAAAGTGTTGAGACTGATGTTCTTCAGTGAAGGCTGGTTCCTTGCCTGTCTTGCATGTTAGAAGTGCCTGCTCCTGCCTGTCTTCCCCCACTGTCCCTCACACGCACACCTGCTGGTCACTCTCTGCTGGCTCCCTCTGTCGCTGTCCACTCACAAGGCATACTCCCGTCTTCTATGAGTTCTCCCCCAGCTGTCTCTAAGGCCCAGCTCCTTATTGTCATTTCCACATCCCCAAAGACATGGCAAGCACAAGTCTATGAAACTAAAGACTACACATCTCAGAGAGTAAAACTGACTGGGTGTTCGGTTGTTCTGAGCAGCTGGGACCACCAGGTTTGGGCACCAAAGTCTAGGAAGGAAGAAATACAAGTGAGCTCTGGTGCAAGGTACTGTGCTCAATGGTGTCTAGACACGACTCCATTCAGTCCTCTCCAATCACCCCTCAAGGTGGGTTTCTTTCCATCCATTTAAAAGAGGAGGGTCATAAAGTAAAAGAAGGGATACAATTGCCCAACATCACATGCAGTGTCTGTCAGATGTGTTCCATCAGCATCTCAGGATGCACTCCCCACTCACCCTCTGTCCCGTCCCAAAAGCTGACCTCTATGACCACATCAAATGTTTCTTTGCCCAAATGGGTTCAACCAATTGGTGTCCTGGTGGGATATGGGAGGGCAGGAGGAGAATGAGATCAGGGTAGTTGTTTCTTGGCTTTCCTCCTTGGGAGTCATCTCGGGCTGGCAGCAGCCCTCAGCTGAAGGTCACAGTTCCCATCTGATACCCCTCTGTGGGTTATCATAACCACTTCCTTTTCTGTTTCATTAGGACCCAGAACAAGTAACATGCACACCATTAGTGCACTACTCTATGTGGTTCCCCTTTACACTTTGCACACCTTCATAAATAGTTCCTTTTTCAAGCCTTCCTATAATTATCCTAATTTGAGCATGCCATCTGTTTCCTGCTGGGTCCCTGACAGATACACATGGTTATTGAGTAATGGAAGTGAGCTTGAAACCCAGACCTAGTCTGGCTCTGAAGCCATGTTCTTACCACTACTCTATTCTTATCCACTGGTGTCTTAACCAGAGCAGATCCAAAAGCAACACCACACCTCTTGCTCACTTGTTTCAATTCAGGAAACATTAGCATAGTATCTACTAGGTGTTAGGAATAACCTGGGGTCACCTGGAATCACCTGGAATTTGCTGGACCTTTCTGAGCCCCTTTGTCCATTTCTGTGAAGAATGAATAGAATTATCTACATAAATTGTAGAGTTGTTCTTAAGATAATATAGTATTCTCTATAAAAGGTGACAGGAAAAGTATGTTACTTTTTTTTTTTTCTCAGAACCTTCTACAATGCCTGAGTCACAGTAAGACTCCAGTAAATGTTACCTGAATGACTGACTACCTGGCTGGCTAGCTGGATGGATGGACGGACAGATGGACAAAAGGTGGTTGGGTTTTGGGCACTTAGACATGCTGGAGATGTGTAATGTATTCATGTCCTTTCAACGGAACTTTGAACATCGAAGAGAAAATGGCTTTCCCATTCCTGTGTGGGGTACTCCTCCCTCCACTTTAAGACTAAGAAAGGTGGGAGACAGGATGAAGTCCAAATCTGCTACATTCGCCCAAATGAATGGAAATGAATGGACTGAGTCTATACTTATGCAAAAGACTTTACATTGATTTTAAGACCATCAAGGGAAGTTTTTGTAGATAATCAGAGCAAGACGCAAAACGCGTTCGAGCACTCAATAACTTCCAGAGCGGCATTTTAATGAATTACAGTAAATGCAAATTGATCAGGAGCATATGGATTTAATTTATCCTTAAGGACATGCATTTAAACATTTAAGGGGAAAATGTGTCTTTTGAAACATTCTGGATTATGTCCAGTGCAGAACATTTAAAACAAATTTTCAAATCTTAGATGAATCCACATCTTGGGTATACTTGCTCAGTGTTCATCAAGAGATGCAGATGGAAAGTTATTTTTATTTTAAAAAGAGAATTCTCAAAAGGAGCTAGGAAGTGGAAGGCCAGCACTCAAGTCCCAGCCTGACCGTTCCTTGTGTGACCTTGGCAAAGCCGCTGGACTTGTGTGAGACTCTTTCTCACTTGTGAAAACCAGACAATGCCTTGTGCACTCTGCCTGGTTTCCGTGACGGTCCAATGTGATGATTTATGTCAAAATTTGGTGGCTGGTAAAGTGCTACCCACATTAATTTATTTGGGGTCATGCACACAGTAGACACTTTCTAAATATTTGCTCTTCACATAAATATTGATTTTAATTATGAAATAAATGACTTACTTCCTTTTTCTTTGTACTTCCCTTCATCATCACACATTCAGCATCAAGTTCACTGAACTCTCCTCCATTGGGCTGAACTGCAGATGGATGCTTGTTGCTGGTTTTTTGATGTTGGTTTTCCACGGACTCCCAGATTCCCCGGAAGGAGTACTAATTAAATTGATGCAATTAACACAAAGAACTTCCACTTTTATCTTTCTTGAAGAGCTTATTAAAATATATTACCAATAATTTTTGCTTATCAAAAATTCTCTGAATTTTTTTCTCCTGGCAGGGGTCCCCAAACTGTACCAACCTGTTCAAGGGCATTTCGGCGCAATGTTTATTTATCCCTGCTGTTCCAATAGCCAAGACCTTCGACCAAAAGTAACTTCAGGTATGGAAGGCAGCCACTGAGGAATTCCAGAAGCCTTTCTCCATGGCACACTCCCCCCCCCCAAAAAAAAATTTTTTTTGTTTTGTGGTCATTTTTTTTTCTTTCTTGTCTAAGATACAAATGAGTGTCCCAAATTTCATTTAGTCTCCCACAGTTGATGCCCTTTTTTTACTTTTTCCTTGTCTTACCTTGATATTTTTGAAAAGTACCGTCAGTTATTTTGTAGAATGTCCTACCATTTGGGTTTCTTTGATGCTTTCTCATAATTATATTTAGAATATGTGTTTTTTGCAAGAATACCACGAGAAGGATGCCGTGCCATTCTCAGTACATCATACCAGAGGGGACATCATAGCTGCATGTCTTATGACTGGTGACATTGACCTTGATCACTTGAATCACTTGATCCCTCAGTGTCTCCTGAGTTTCTCTACTATACAATTATTGTTTATCTCTATGTCATTAATAAGTCTCTTCAAAGAGATCTTTTAAGAGACAGAAATATCCTCTTACTCCTCAAACTGTTAATTTTGGCATTTGTTAGTGGATCTCTTGCCTGCAGTGTTTATTACTGCAGTGTTCTAATACTGATTTTTCATTTCCCTCATTCCTTCTACATATATGAATTGTGCTGCTTCTGTAAGGAAAAGCTATCTCTTCTGCCTGCTCATTTATTTATCCAATCATTTATTTACATCAGTCTAGACTTCTGGATATATTTATCTTATCTTGTGGTTTATGGTTCAACACTACTCTTATTCATTTTACTGCCCAAATTGCTCCAGTTTTGGCCATTGGGATCTTTTTCAGGTTGGTCCCTATGCCCTTTTAGACAAGTCCCATACTTTTTCAAGAACTTCCTTATTTTCAGGCACACAAGTTGCTCCAAGCTCATCTGTGTTTTCCTTTCCCCAGTCCTGGAATCACCAACTTCTTTTTTTTTTTAATTAACATATAATGTATTGTTTGCTTCAGGGGTACAGGTCTATGAATCATCAGTCTTACACAATTCACAGAACTCCCGATAATATATACCCTCCCCAATGTCCATAACCCAACCACCCTCTCCACCACCCCCACCCCCCAGCAACCCTCAGTTTGTTGTGTGAGATTAAGAGTCTATTATGGTTTGTCTCCCTCCCAATCCCATCTTTTTCTTTTTTTCCTTCCCTACCCCCCAAACCCCCCACTCTGCCTCTCAAATTCCTCATATCAGGGAGATCATATGATAATTGTCTTTCTCTGATTGACTTATTTCCCTAAGCATAATACCCTCTAGTTCCATCCACATCATTGCAAATGGCAAGATTTCGGGATTTTTTTGATGGCTGCATAGTGTTCCATTATATATATGTACCACATCTTTATCCATTAATCTGTTGATGGACATCTAGGTTCTTTCCATAGTGTGGCTATTGTGGACATTGCTGCTATGAACATTCTGGTGCACATGCCCCTTCGGATCACTACATTTGTATTTTTAGGGTAAATACTCAGTAGTGTGATTGCTGGGTCATGGGGTAGCTCTATTTTCAACTTTTTAAGGAAACTCCATACTGTTTTCCAGAGTGGCTGCCCCAGCTTGCATGGAAACAACAATTTCTTCAAGAAGCCTTGGCCCATCTTGTTGGAAAACGATGTCTTAGAAACCAAGATCTGGGTACTTGGTCCCTGCTTCAAGGCCCTCTCACTGGACAGAACTAAGAAATGTATATATGCATATCAACCCATGTATACATACAGTTCTTTATTTCTGTGTCTCTTTTTCTGTATGTATATTTGAAACCCTTGAGTTCACACTGATAGCTATGACCCTAATCCAGCATGACAGAATTCATTCTAGCCCTCCCCCTTTCCTCATTTGTATCACTATATTTCTCCAACAGTGAAACTTCACTTGCATTACCTACAAAAAATGTACTTATTTGTTCAGCTCTAAAATTCACATAATTTCAAAATTGCTAACCCATTTTCCATCAGAGTCAGATTTGCTAACTAGTGTGTAAAATTTTTGTATAATTCTGTTTGTCCCTGGGCTTACAATATCCAGTAAAAACACTGTTTTCCAAAGTTACTTAAGTTAGTTCTTTTCTTCCCCATGCCCTTCAGTATGGTTATGTTACTTGTTTGCACTATAGGGAGGTTCAGCTGTTTCTGTTGGGATTCCATTTTGGGTTCCCCCACATCCTAGTTGACTTTTTTAATTACTTACAATAAAATTCACTAGGGATGGAATACGAAAAGTGCACAGAGTCATCTAACTGGCACTATATTTATGATGCAGAATAGTTTCATCACAGCAAAAACTCCCAGGTTGTCACCCCTTTGTAGTCCATCCTTCCTCACTCCTTCCTCACTCCCTAAGCCCTAGAAAACCTCAGGTGTGGTTCCCTAATCTGCTTCCCTCCCCTCTAGTTTTTCCTTTATCATATTACTATATAAGTAGAATCATACAATAGGTAACCTTTGGTCTGCTTCTTTTACTTAGCAAAGGCATTTAAAATGCATCTGCATTGTTGTGTGAGTCAATAGTTTGTTCCTTTTTATTATTGGGAACATTACACAGCATTGAAATACAAAGGGTTGTGTATATATCTGTCAGCTGAAGAACATCTGGGTTGTTTTCCAGTTTGAGGCAATTATAAATAGAGTTGCCTTAGTCACTGGTGCAGAGGTTTTGATGTAAACATAAGTTTTCATTTCTCTAGGATAAATACCTAGGAATGGGACTGCAAGTTCTTACGGCTATCTTGGTCCATTCTGGCTATTATAACAAAATACCACAAAATGGGAAGTTCATAAACAGCAAAGATTCATTTCTCAATTCTAAAGGCTGGGAAGTCCAAGATCAAGGTATTAGCAGATCTGGAGTCGGGTGAGAGCCCATTTCAAAACAAAAGATCTCTCTAGGATCTCTTTTATAAGGGTACTAATCCCATTCATGAGGGCTCCAATATCATGACCTAATTACCTCCCCAAAACCCTGGCTGCTACTACTATCAACTTGGGGGTAAGGATTTTAACATATGAGTTTGGGGAGGACACAAATATTTAATTTATAGCATTGGTTAAGTCTACCAAACATTTAGAGAATGAATATGAATACTTCACAAACTTGTTTAAAATATAGAAGAGGAGGGGACTTTCAAACTCATTCCATGAAATCATTATTGCCCTACTAAAGACAGATGAAGATATCACAAGAAAAGACCAATATCTCTTATGCATATGGACACAAAAATCCTCAACAAATGTTAGCAAACCAAATCCAGCAACATATTTAAAAGACCATGACTAAGTGAGATTTAATCCAAAAATGTAAAGTTGGTTTGACATGAAAGTCAATTAGTGTAATATCACATAACAGAAGAAAGGATAAAAACCACACGATCACTTCAATAAATGTAGAAAAATCATTTGACAAAATCCAACAACGTTTGATGATAAAAACATCACTTGAAAAGCTGGAAATAAAAAAAATACATCCTCAAGATGATAGAAGACATCTATTAAAAACCCACAGCTAATATCATACTTAATGGCAAAAGTCTGAATGCTTTCACCCTAAAATCAGAAAAAAGACAATGATGTATGTTCTTTTTACTTCTATTCAACATTTTAATGGAGGCAAGAAAATGAAATAAAAGGCATCCAGTTTGGAAAGAAAGAAGCAAAGCCATCTATTTTCTCAGGTAACATGAACTTATATATAGAAAAATCTTAAGAAATCCCCTTAAAAAATCCTATTGAAACTAATTAGTTCAGGAGTGCCTGGGTGGTTCAGTCAGTTGTGTCTAACTCTTGATTTCCGCTCAGGTTGTGATCTCAGGGTGGTGAGATTGAGCCTTGCATCCAGCTGTACACTAGGCATGGAGCCTGCTTAGAATTCTCTCACTCCTTCTCCCTCTCCCTCCACATCCTCACTCATGCTCACACACTCTCTCAAGAACAAAAGCAAAAACAAAACAAACAAACAAAAAAAACACCTAAGTAGTTCAGCAAGGTTGCAAGATAAAAGATCAAAAAACAAAAATAAATTGTATTTCTATACACTTGAAATAAATAATCCAAAAATGAAATTAGGAAAAAATTCTATTTAAAATAGCATCTGAAAGTATAAAATCCCTCTTGATAAAATTGACAAAAGAAGTGCAAATGTACACTCTGAAAACTAAAGACATTGTTGAAAGAAATTAAAGAAGACATAAATATGTGGAAAACCATTCCATGCCCATGGATCAGAAAACAAATTTTGTTAAGATATCAATACTCACCAAATTTATCTGCAGATTCAATATAATTTCAAATGAAATTCCAGATGACTTATTTCCATAAATTGACAAGCTAATCCTAAAATTCATACGGAAATTTAAGAAATTCAGAGTAGCTAAAACAATCTTGAAGAACACAGTTTGAAGACTCACACTGCCTGATTTCAAAACTCTGAAAACTATAGTAATTAAGACAGTGTGATAGTGACATAAGGATAAACATAGATCAACAAAATAGAATTAAGAACCTGGAAATAAGTCCTCACATTTATGGTTAATTGGTTTTCAACAAGGGTGCCAAAACAAGTCAATGAAGAAGAGAATAGTCTTTCCAACAAATGGTACTGGGACAACCAGATGTCTATATACAAAAGAATAAAAGTTGGACCCCTACCTCATACCATAGACAAAATCCACTCAAAATGGACTAAAGACCTGAATGTGAGAGCTAAAGCTACAAAATTCATAGAGGAAAAGATAGTTGTAAGTCTTCATTACCTTGAGGTAAGCAAAGAATTCTTATATATGACACTAAACGCAAAAGCACCCAAAGGAAAAATAGATAAATTGAACTTCATCAAAACTAAAACCTTTTATGTTGCAAAGGATAGTATCAAGAAAGTGAAAATATAACTGACAAAACGGGAGAGAATATTTGCAAATCATATATCTATTAAGGGATTTGTGTCTAGAATATATAAATAACTCTCAGAACTCAATAATAGAAAGACAACACAATTTAAAGATTGGCAAAGTATCCAAATAGATAATTTCCCCAGAAAAGATATACAAATGGGTAACAAGCGCAAGAAAAGATGTTCAACATCATTAGTCATCAGGAAATCCAAATCAAAACCATGATGAGATACCACTTCACACCCACTTGAATGACCATAATCAAAAAGACAGATAATAACAAGTGTTTATGAGAATGTGGAAAAATTGAAATCCTCACTCACTGCTGATAGGAGTGTAAAATGGTGCAGCTGAGAGTCTGGAAATTAATCCCCACATTTAGAGTCAACTGATTTTCAACAAGGGTGCCAAGACAAGTCAATGGGGGGTGGGATAGTCTCTGGAAAATACTCTTGTCGTTTCTCAAAAGGCTAAACATACAGTACCATTTGACAATTCCATGCAGCAATTCCACTTCTGGTTATATGCTCAAGATAAATGAAAACTTATGTCCACACAAAAACTTATACTCAAATGTTCATAGCAGCAATATTGTTAAATTTTGGTATCTGAGAGGATTTGAGAACTCTATGATTGATTTCTAGTTTAATTCCATTATATCAGAGAACATACATGATTTCTTTAATATCAAGTATACTTTTTATTTTTGGTGCAGAATATGGTCTATCTTTGAGAGTATTTTATGTGTACTTGAAAAAATATGCATTCTGTTCTGATTGGTTTGCATTCTCTATAAATGGTAATCAGGTCAAGTTGTTTGATAGTATCATTCAGTTCTTACTTTCTATGTATTTGTTCTATCAATTACTGACTAGTATTAAAGTGTCCCACCATAATTGTAGTTTTTGTCTATTTCTCCTTTTGGTTCTATCAGTTTTTGCTTTTTGTATTTTGAAACTCTCTGTTGTTAGGTACATGCAAGTATAAAATTGCTTCTTAAAGAATTTACCCCTTTATTATTACATGATATCCCTCTTTATAGCTGATGATATTCATTGCTCTGAAGTTTCCTTTGTCTGATAGTGATATAGCTGCCCAGCTTCTTTATTTATCATGTTTGCATTATACATCTTTTTCCATCCTTCTATTTTAACTTATCTATACCTTCCTATTTTAATTGGATTTTTTATAGCAGCATATAGTGAGTCCTGTGTTTTTTAAATCCAACATGGCAATCTCTCTTTCATTTGGTACATTTAGACCATTCACATTTAATGTGGTTATTGATGTGGTTGGGTTGGATTAAAATCTACCATCTTGCTAGCTGTTTTCTATTTGTTCCATTTGTTCTTTGCTTCTTTTTTCTTATGTTTCTGCTTTCTCTTGTATTAATTATATATTCTTAATTGAACTGTTTGTTCTTCCATTTTGTCTCCACTATTAATTTGTTATATATAATTTCTAAAGAAAATTTGTCTTACTCCAGGACTTACAATACACATCACCAGTTAATCAGAATCAGCTTTAAATAACATACCACTTCACGTGTAGCATACAGACCCTGAATAGTATACTCCCAATTCCTCTCTCCCATTCTTTGTTCTATATCATCATACATTTTACTTTTATGTATGCCATAAACACCATTTTGCTTTAACCAGTTAGTTTTATTACAGCAATTTTAAATAAGAAAAAAACACATTTTATTTTACTTTAATTTATTCCATTTCAAGTCCTCTTCATCTCTTTGTTTCTATCTAAGTTTTTATCTAGTAATCATATTCCTTCTGCCTGAAGAACTTCTTTTCACTTTTCTGGTTGAGTAGCTCTTATTTTTTGTTTGTCTGAGAAAGTGTTTACTTCTCTTTCATTTTTGAAAAGTATTTCTGTGGGCTTTAGAAATTCTGGGTTGAGAGATTTGTTTTGCTTTCAGTACTTTAAAGTTGTCACTCAATGTCTTCTGCTTTGCACAGTTTTTTTTTCTTTCCCTTTTTTTTTTCTTTGTGTAGTCTCTAGCAAGAAGCCTACAGCAATCCTTATCCTTCTTCCTTTGTATGCAATGTGTCTTCCCCCCCCCCTGCCTCAAGATTTTCTATTTTGTTTTCAGCAGTTTGATGATTCTATGTCTAGATGGTGTTTTGAAAGGGTTTGAATTTTGTTTCTTGGTGTTCATCTTTCTTGTTGTTCTTGGTTTCCTTTCTTTGTTTGTAGTGTTCGTCATTACCTCCCGAAACTGCGCAGCAATTATTTCTTCAAATACTTCTTCTGTCCTATTCTTTTTCTCTTTTCCTTCTGGGATTCCAATCGTGTGTCTGTTAGACTATCTGGGGCTCTTCTATGGTTCTTGGATTCTCTGTTCTGTGTTCTTTATTGACACTTATGTTTCTCTTTGTGTTTTAGTTTTGATCATTTTTGTTGACCTTGCTTCAAATTCACTGCTTCTTTCCTCAGCTGTGTCAGATCTGCTAATGAGCCAGTTAAAGATATTCTTCATCTCTGTTGCTGTGTTTTTTCATTTGACTCGTTCTTATCGCTTTGATACCTCTATAGAAATTTCCCACCTGAGTATGCACCTTGTCCATCTTTTCCCCTGGGGCCTCTAACATTCATGGCTATCTAAACACTATGTCAGGTAGCTCCAACATTTGTGTTGTCTATGAATCTCATTCTGTGGATTTCTTTGTCTCTTGTGGGTTTTTTCCCTTTCTTTTTGTGGCTCATAATGTTTAGTTGAGACTCAGACCTCTTGTGTGATAAAGGCCAAAGTGAATCATTTTTATACCTGGAAATGAGCATGCCTTTTCTCTTGCCAAGTGTTTAGCACAGAAGTTTGAGTTAATTGAGTCAGGAATTGAGCTGGGTTTGAGTTTTGTTGTTGCTTAAGTTTGTTGTTGCTTTAGTGTACCTTCAGTTTAGCACAGATTTTAGATCCCTCTAGTGATGCCTTGTGCTGAGGCTGGATACTGGTTTGCTAGAGGGATTGTTTCCGATGTCACATCAGCTTTAGATTTTCCTTCTAACCTGTGATGGTCTCCACAGTCTTGCAACTCTTCTGCCCATATTCCCTTATTACTTGTTACTTGACACTTGTTAGATGGTTGTAAGAAAGTGTGGGAGTGGTATATTTGTTGTTCTGATTATACCTCAGTTTTAGGCAGGGCCTATGTCCCTTCTGTGTGCTCCAGTCCGTCCCTCATATATAATTCAGGGCCCTGCACCCATTGCTGCCCTTTCCTTGGGTGTATAGTTTTCTTTTTTTTCTGGTCCCTTCCTTCAACTGCAACAGATTTTCAGTGACACTTGACAGAGAGCAGTGTTTGTTGCCCTGCATAGATTAAAGATTTTGTTCCATAGAGGATACAAGGTAGAAAGGTGTTGGGTGCAGTTTCCTCCCCTTTTCCATGATGGCTGTTATTCCTCTCCCTGAGGCCTTTACTATGAGGGATGTTTTCTCAGAACTCTCAGCAGGTAGGTCCATGGAGAAAAACTTGTCTTATATCTGTAGCCCCCTGGGTCTCCATACTCTACCACCAGTCCACACTCAGCCTCCACTGATTCTAGGTGAATTTTTCATATCAGTGTCCAGCAACTTCTGCCCTAGGTTAACAAGTGCTTACATCCTGTCTGCAGGATGCGTGTCTCTGACTTCAGACTAGTTGGCTCTCCTGCTACTCGGCTCTCAAGAAGTTGTGGATATGCAATTTGGCCTTTTTATTATAAAGGTGGGGATGACTATCTCTAGCTGTCTAGATCCCTGTATTGAAAGCAGAAATCCCTTAGGGAGGTGTTCAAAAGCAATTTTTAACTATCTTCCCAGCAAAGAGGTTACTCTTCCAAAGGCCATAGAGCTCTGGCTCCAACAGCATGGCATACAAAAGACAAAGAAGGGAAGATGATATTGCACGTTTATATTCTGGGAAAAGCTTAATAACATGTTCTCATCTACCCTGTAAGCCTGTAGAAACTTCCCTATGTCTCTAGGTCTTTCTGTGACCAACCGTTCAATACCAAGAAGGTCAGAATTTGATTGAACTGTAAATTCACACTGTGTTTGTGTATTTTATTTAATCCATTGCATGAGGAGTTCTGTTTTTCCTTTTAATCCAATGGAAAATAAAGATGCATCTCTTAAATCATTTATAGTAATAAGTAAACAAGAGCTACTTTGATATCTTTAACCACTGTGCCTTCAAATAGCTGAAGTTATAGACTCAGCCTACACTCACTTAATGCCTTCAGCAGTCAAAGCCAGACCCCCACTTTAGTTATAGGCTAAATGTTCTTCCCTCAAAACCCTTCTTGTCTTACGGTGGTTTCCAAACCTGGGTACACATCATAACTATTTTGTGAGCCCAAACCAGAGGTCCTGATATAGTATTTCTTGGGAAAAGAATCGATGTTTTTAACAAGTTCTCCAGGTGATTCTGATACTGATGGTTTGTCTTTGGAACCAGGGAACTTGGGGAGGCAATCTGGATCCTCGATTCCTGATTTCTTAGATGGCACCTAAGCCCAGCCAAAGTTACATTAGTGTCCAGATGGCCTTTTCCTATTTCTCCAGCCACACAGTTTAAGTTCCTTAGAGCCTTTTGCATCTGACTATTCATTGCTGATAGGAGCTCCTGGGCTTTGACCTCACTCCAACCAACGCTCCATCATGAGGAGCCTCATTGTGTATCATTTTGCCAAGATCTGGGTGTGGTAGGCAGCTTCTAATATGGCTGCCAATGATCCTTTGTGTATTCTCCTCCCACGTTGTACAGCAGAAGGGATGGTATGTCACCTTCAAGATTAGGTTATAAAAGACAGCAGCTTCTGTGTTGGAGGTACTCTATCAGATCACCCTCTGAGGAAAGCCATGTTGTGAGTGGTCCTACAGAGAAGCCCACACAGTCTTTCATTCTTTCTGCTAAGAATTATGTGAGTGAGCTTCAAAGTGAGTTCCCTAGTCGCTTCAAGATGACTACAGTCCTCCCTGAAACTTGACTGCAACCTCCTGAGGTTACGTTGAGCCAGAACCACCGAGCTAAGGCTCTCCCAAATTTCAAACTCTCAGAAACTCTGTGAGATAGTCACCGAAGGTTCACTGTTTTAACTTTCTATGTTTTGAGGTCATTTATTTCACCACAATAGATAACTCATACACTGGGTCAGACTCAAAGCTGATGTGGGGTTGCAATGACTAAAGACAGATGTCTCCTGACTCCAGGCAAGACTGGGTTTTTAGCAGGCTGCAGGCAGATTTTATCTGCTCTCATAAACAGGTTTATTTCCTCATGTAGCTTCTCCAGTCCATGCTGCCCTGTACATCAAGGATAGGGCAGCCTGACTATGGAGTTTCTTGGTACAATGGAACTTGAAGAAAGCCAGCCTCATCACAGCTCAGCTATCCCATGATTAAAAGCATCCCTTCCTCATTTCATCCTTTCAAAAGCACCTAAAGACCATGGCGACTGACTTCATAATAGCCAGTGGGCAAGAGAACAATGAAAGTATGTGATATACAGAAAATGGAGGAGTTGTCCATACATAAATCCTCTGGAAAGGAAGCTTTCAGGGTGGCACAGAGATTTACTGTGAAAGGCAGGAACATTGGCACTTACAGAAATCAAAAAAGGCGAGCAGCTTCTGGTCAGTAAAGCAGCCAGGTGAAAGATTGCTATTCAATCAACAGGATCTTATGTGCCAAAGGGAGGCCATCATGCTGCCTTGATTGGGGGAAATATGACAGAATGAAATATGCCGGATCACTGCAGTCTTTGGAGTTTAAAGCAGTGAGGAAGATTCGAGTCAAGAAACATGAAACATGTATATCCAATACAGGTTCCAACTTGAGGGGAGATGTGAGATTGTTAAAAGGTAAGATTCCTGTGCTTAAAAAGCTGGCGTACACACCGCAGACATGTGAGGTATCTGTACTTAAACCTGCCAGGCCATAATGCAAATAGTTATCCTGGTCATTCTGTCTACCCATCCATATTTATCTCCAACTTTTCTTACCCTGATCCATTCTGTATGGGAGACCATTGCCTAGGCTCCTTTGGCTTCTGGCTTCTGGTTGAGATTGGCCAATGGGAGGCGCTGGCAGTAAATTGGAAGATAGGAGGATACAGAGATCAAGAACTGTTTTCCCTGCCCTCCCCGTTGCTTGGGGCCACTTTCTTGGCAGTGGCTACATCCTTCTGTGTCTACATCTCCTACCACATGGGCCTTTATCCCGGGTTCCAACTCACACTCGCTCCAGTAATACTGTTCCCTCCCCTTGTCCCATAAGGCCTTGGGGTCTTAGTGGTCTCCTTCTGTTGTTGGTCTCTGAGGGCCTCAACATTCCTCCTTGGTTGCCTTAACCCAGCCTGTTCTTCCTTGAGCAGTCCTTTCATAATGTCTTTAAAACCATCTGAGCTGGATTGTTTCCTGCCAGGGTCCTGGCTAATACAGCAGCTTATCCATTCACTCATTTATTTTACAAGCATTTATTGAGGATCTCCCACTGACCAGGAACTATGCTGAGCAGAGGTAATTCAGAGGTAAATACAATTTATTCTACACCCTGCTAGGACATACATTCTAGTATGGAGGAGAGACAATAAACCAATAAGTATATAATATCATTTCAATCAGTATAAGATAGTAGGAAGAAAATTAGATAAGAGCAATGAGATTTGAAAAGTGATAAAAATATGAAAGGGGCTGTTTTAGATAGGAAAATCAGGAAGGACCTCTAAGAATGTGACATTTCTACAGAGAGCGAAATAAATTCAGGGAATAAATCATGTAGATTATTTACAGGACAGATTATTCCAGACAGGAGGAATACAAGACCCTAAGGTGTCTAACAATAAAGCCAGTTATGGCATGAGCAAGGTGAGTAAATGAGGTGGGAGAGATATGAAGGGGTTGAATCATGTGTGGTCCTATAGAACCTCGAGTTTTATTCTTATTATAATGGAAATCCATTGAAAGATTTGAACAGGACAGTGATGTCCTCTGGCTTTTTTTTTTTTTGGCTTATATTTTAGAAAGAATACTCTGACTGTTCTATGGAGAATTGGCTGCTGAAGACAAGGGTGTATGTTTGGAAGATATTCAGTGGTTCAGGCAAGAGATGACAGAAGTGATGAGAAGTGCTCATATTCAAAGGATATTTTGAAGGAAGGGCCAGCAGAGTTTGCAATGCATTGGATGCAAGGGTGTAGGTAAAATAGACCAGAGTTGCCAAACTCCCACCCTCAGGCCAAATCCACCCCACCATCTGCTTTTGTATATAGTTTTTATGGAACACAATCGTGCCTACTGCTTTAATATTGTCTATGGCTGCTTTCCTGCTACAGTAGCAGAGCTGAATACTTGTGACAGAGAGGTTATGGCCTGCAAAGCCTAAAATAAAAACTGTCTGGCCCTTTACAGATAATTTTGTTGGTCCCGAAACAGGAACAATCAAGAACAGCTCCTGTGTTTTGGGCCTGAGCAGCTGTGTGAATGACAACACCATATGCTAGGACAGTGAGACCTGCAGGAAGGGCACTTTGGCCTGGAGGATTTAAAGCCTGATTTTCTCACAAGGCACATTTCATATGATTATTCAACACCCCATCAAAGACATAGTGTAGGCAATTAGAAGTAGAGTTTGGCATTAAGAGAAGAAATCAGAGCTGGAGATAAAAATGTGGGAGTAATCAACACATTGGAGGAATTTAAAGTCATGGAGTCATATATAATTGCTTAGAGCAAAGGTTCCCAAACTTTCTTGGTTCACAGAAACTTTCTTTGTTCACGGGAGTCTCAGTAATCTTCTTTCGCAGAACTTCTACACCAAAAGAGAACACCCAGCAATTCTGTTTACAAAGTAGTTTAGTCATCTGAGTAAGTATTTTTACTTTGTAGCCATTTAAAAAAGGTAATACACATAACTAAAAGACAAAATTATATTTTCATTTCATTCCTAAGTAACCATAAATACTTGGTAACTGGAAGCATGCCCATGTTGGGCACTGTACAACTTCTCAAACCTTGGAATCAGATTGAATACTGCTGCCCTCATTTTCTTCTTCACACTGATTTTCATACAATATTTGCTTTTTATCACAACCACCCCCAAAATCAACTTTCACAAAAGGTTAGAGCTATGAACTACCTCAAACTAGTTTGTATAGAGCCTGCCACATGTTTTGTTTTGTTTTGTTTTTAAGATTTTGTTTATTTATTTGACAGAGAGAGATTACAAGGCAGGCAGAGAGAGGGGGGAAGCAAGCCTCCTGCTGTGCAGAGAGCCCGATGCTGGGTTCGATCCCAGGACCCTGAGATCATGACCTGAGCCGAAGGCAGAGGCTTTAACCCACTGAGCCACCCAGGCACCCCAAGCCTGCCACATGTTAAGAATCATCATGTTTCCTTCCAAAACTTTAAATATCCCATAGTCTCCCTGTAAGCTTGCACAGCATACCCAAGACACCCTACTTTGGGAACCACCGACCTATGGTGTAAGTGTGGCTAGAGAACAGAAGAGATCTGAGAAAGTGAAATAGGAGGAAAGCCAAGAAGTATCCTGAAAGTCAAGTAAAAAAAAAAAAGTGTCTTGGGGCAGCTGGGTGGCTTGGTAGATTAAGCATCCAACTCTTGATATCAGCTCAGGTCATGATCTCATGGTTCTGGGATTGAGCCCTCATTGGGGAGTCTGTTTGAGGATTCTCTCTCTCCCTTTGCCCCTCCCCTGATTCACGCACATGCACTCTCTCAGTTTCTTAAATAAAAAAATAAATCTTTCTTTTAAAAAAAAATCCCTCTTTTAAAAAAAAAAGTGTCCCAAACAAGGACTAACTTTAGGAAAAGTAATAAGATAATGTGTGAGGGATATCTGGAGAGTGAGATCAGAAGATAGCTGTATACGAATTTCTAGCACTTGTCTCCTCCTAGAAGCACCAATTTGAACAACTATCCTCACTTGGAAATACCTTCACCAGGGCTAAGGAGACTCCATCAGGGATTACAGCAACTGGGTAGAGCCCAGGGATAAGAAAACACATTGAAGGGGCACCTGGGTGGCTCAGTGGGTTAAAGCCTCTGCCTTCAGCTCCGGTCTTGATCCCAGGGTCCTGGGATCGAGCCCCGCATCGGGCTCTCTGCTCAGCGGAGAGCCTGCTTCCCCCTCTCTCTCTGCCTGCCTCTCTGCCTACTTGTGATCTCTCTGTCAAATAAATAAATAAAATCTTCAAAAAAAAAAAAAGAAAACACAGTGAAGATAGTAGGAAAGACAGTTTCCCATTATTCTCATCATCTTTCCTTCAAACACAGGCAGCCCAGCATGAAGATAAACACCCTCCCTGTGGGAGAAAAAGTGAAGTGAGCACCCAGCTTCTTCATGGACCCAAGGAACAGGCCCATGCCAACACAAGGCAGACTCTGTGGCCCCACATGGTTCCCATGGCCCCACATGGCTCCTGGGGCCCCAGGCTCCTGGCTGGTTCCTCCAAACCCAGGTTCCAGGGGGATCCTGTGAACCCAGGCCCTTGGCCCACCCCAGTGCCAGGAAGATCCTGTGGCTTCAGGCCTCCCTGCCCTCCGCAGCACCTAACCAGTCCACGTAGACAGACCTAGACTCCAGACAAGCTCCCACAAGCCCAGGTTCCTGGTCATTCCAGCATTAGGACTGCTCCTAGAGCCCTAATATCAATAACCATCAAGGAAATGGAAATCAAAACTAAAATGAGATACCACCTCACACCTGTTGGAAGAGCTAGTCTCAAAAAGACAAGAAATAACAAATGCTGTCAAGGATGTGGAGAAAAGGGAACCCTTGTGCACTCTTGGAGGGAATGTAATTAGGTACAACTAGTATGGAAAACAACCATAGGGGTTCCTCAAAAAATTGAAAATAGAACTACCATATGGTAACAATTCTGGATATATATCCAAAGGAAATGAAATCGCTATCTCAAAGAGATGTCTACGTTCTCATGTTTATTGCAGAATTATTCACAGAATTATTCACATTAACCATGACATGGAAATAAGTGTCCATTGAAGGATGAATGGATAAAAAATATGATTTGATATATATGTGTATATATATATATTCCATATATATAATGGAATATCATTCAGCCATTAAAAGGAAAGAAATCCTGCCATTTGCACCAACATGGATGAAACTTGAGAGCTTTATGCTAAGTAAAGTAAGTCAGACAGAGAAAGACAAACACGGTATGATCCCACTTACATGTGGAATCTAAAAAGACTAATACTAAAGAAACAAATAGTAGAATGGTGGTTACCAGGGGCCAGGAGAAGAGGGAAGGGAGAACTGTTGGTCAATAGGTACAAACTGCCGGTTACAAGAAGAATAAATTCTGGGTATATATCTGAAGGAAATGAAATCTCTATCTCAAACAGGTATCTGAATGCCCATGTTCATTGCAGGATTATTCACACTTACCAATATATGGAAACAACCTAAGTGTCTATCAACAGATGAATGGATAAAGATGTGGTATATACACAATGGAATATTATTAAGCCGTAAAAAGAAGGAAATCTTGCCTTTTACAAAAATATGGATGGACCTTAAGGGCTTTATGCTAAGTGAAATAAGTCAGACAGAGAAAGACAAATATTGTATGTTCTCACTAATACGCAGAATCTAAAAAAGTTGAACTCATAGAAATAGAGAGTAGAATGGTGGTTGCCAGGGAACCGGAGTTTGGGGGGAGGTGGGGAAAACAGGTGCAGCCCCTATTTGTGCTCTCTGTTGCAAAGAGGAGCTCAATCAGACCCTATCTCATCCCATCTGTTACTTGGTTAACCAGGTTGCCAGGGAACCGGAGTTTGGGGGGAGGTGGGGAAAACAGGGAGATGGTCGTCGAAAGGTACAAACTCCTAGCCATAAGACGGATAATTTCTGGTGATCTAATGCACAGCCTGGTGACTATAATTAACAATATTGTATCATAGATTGAAAGTTGTGAAGAGAATAGATCTTAAACATCCTCACCACAAAACAAGCTTAATTATGACATGTTGGAAGTTTCAGATAACCTTATTGTGGTGATCATTTTACTATATATATATATATATATATATATATATATATATATCAAATCATCATCACAGTGTACATCTTAAACTTACACAGTGTTCCATGCCAATTACATCTTAATAAAGCTGGAAAAGAGAAAAACCAAAAAAAGGGCAAGGCCACTGGCTTTGGCCACAGGTACATGACTGGTAAGCCTGATGTGAGGAGTTTCAATGGAGTAAGACAGATAAAGGGTTAAATTCCCAAGGGAGATGTTCAGAACCTAAGCACTAGAGAAATTTAGTGAGGATGTTCCTATGAGTTGGCAAGGACTGTATAGTCAGTCCATAAGAAGCACGTGGGACTCAGTACTGGCCTTAGAGGATGGGGGAGGGGCAGGGAAGGGAAGAGAGTGTATTTCAGGAAGAAGGAACAGCATGAGCAAAAGTACATAAGCAGGAAAGAGCAGGTCATGTTTGGAAGATAGTGAAAAGAACAATCTGGCTGGAGTAGAGGATTTGGGCAGTTGAAGAGTGGAGACATTGTCCTGAATATCACTATCCTGGAGTGAGCGCTGGGTAGAGGAAGTGGGTGTGAGACAAGGATCTCAAATGTGCTTTGTGTCCAAAATATAGCACAAAGAATGCTTTGATGCGACATCGTCTCTTCCTTGGTAAGTTTTGGAGTCCAGTGGCTCATCCAGTTCTCTTCGGGGCACAAAGCAGTGACTGAAATTCCAGGTAATCCTCCCACCTCCCAAGCCCATCCCTTGCCATTCTCACTCACTCTGTGATTGTGAAGCTGCCCAGTCAGCAGGGAGCAGGGCAGAGAGATCTGGAGCATTCTTCAAAGATGGACCTGGAGACCTCTGAGAATTGTCAGAAGTGATTTCACCCATAAAATGATCACACAAGGGGGAGGAGGGAAACACAAAGGCTGATTCTGAAAGTTGTCCAGATGCCCTCGCTGGGCTTCCATTGCTCCCAAGCTACTGTACCTCTCTGGCTTTCAGGGCGGTTCATAAACAGGACACAAGGTAAACCACATGTCAGATCAGAGAGTACCAGTGGTTTCCTGCATCTTGTGACTGACTCCAGGAACGAACAGTGTTGAGCATGTCTCTTGTGCAGAAGAGAAGGTCAGGGGTCCCGGCCACTAGACAGGGAATTGCTACTTCCATTTTATTCTTGGTGCTGCTCTCACCAGGACCTGGAGAGCAGGGGTGAGGTTGCCGAGGAGACAGTAGATTTGTTCCACCCTTCACGAATGAAGGTCACCTTTCCCTCTGTCTCCTGTGTACATGATCCCTGGGACTCCTTGATATTGTCTGCTCCCTTTATTTTCCCTTCTCTGATCCTACTTTTGTGGGTTGTTAATAGAGCTCAGCAAATCTGAAAACCTCCTTCCAAATTTGATTTATTTAATAAGGATGTCATTTACTCACTCAGCAAGCATTTATCAAAGGATGTCAGAGTTTGAGCTCACAGGACTTCAGTGATCACCTTGTCCAACCCTCTCATTTTACAGATAAAGAATCTAAAATTCAGAACAGGTCAGTGACTTGCTGGGAGTCATACTGCTATTTTTATTGCATAACTGGGGATAAAATGTGGGTCTCTGCAGCCCCTATTTGTGCTCTCTGTTGCAAAGAGGAGCTCAATCAGACCCTATCTCATCCCATCTGTTACTTGGGTGTCCTCGACCCATAGAAAGGCTGTGATTACTCTATACGGCGACATCTTATTTAGGAAACAAATAATATTACTGGTACCACACTAGACTACTTCTGGAAATTACTTATTTTATTTGTAAATATTTTAAATTCTTAAAAAATGTAAATTCCAAGATATTTAAATTATTTAAATGTTAATTTTAATTATTAAATATTTTCCTGCCTCTTTCCCCCCATTATTTCTGAGATTACCCAAAAGGGCAGCTCCCCTAAGTCCACAACATCGTCTGGTAGTTGCTCTCTCCAGATAACAACCATTCTGTTCTTCATCTCCACTGCAGCTCCCTCTTGTTCCTGTCCACTGTGCACTAGCTTTGTGGGGAAGCCTCTCTGCTGCCGCTACCCACCAAGAGAATGTCTATAGTCATGCCAAGGATGCCAGCTCTGAGGATTGCCAAGCTTCCCACCCTTAGTGCTCCCAAACATGATTGATTTCCATGCAGTGGCAGGGTGAATGGGAGTGAATGGCCTCTTTGCCAACTCTTCATTTACTTATCCTTTTATTTATTCCTTCAGTCAGATATTTATAGGGTACCTACTATGTACCTACTATGCTAAGCACTAGGAAGGCAGAACAGTATGGACTCTGGAGCCAGTTAATCTGGATTTGAATCCTGGCTCCATTATTTTATGAACCATCGGACCTCAGGAGAATGACTTAGCTGATGTGTGTCTGTTTTCCCAACTATAAAAAGTGGAGGCAAAAAAAGCAAGGGTCACCTTACAGAACCTTGGTGAAGATTAAATGAATGAATATGTGTAATTTTCTAAGAACAGTATATATGTGGCATAGAGTAAGTACTCAATAATGGTAGTTGCTAATCATAGAGGACTTAGCAGTGAACAAGACTGACATCATCTCTCTCCAAATCAAATTGATCATCTAGCAAATAATGGGAAACAATTTGCCACCTGAGTCTCAAAGAAACTCTGCATGTTTCCAGAATATTATTCAATCTAAAAAATATTTCTAGATTTGCCAGTATCTCTCTCTTCTAACCACAGAGGCTCAAATCCAGGTCAAAGGGCCTATATCAGTTAGAATTCTGTCAGGTAAAAAATGGCAGTAAAAATAGTCAATTGAGGACAATCATAAAGGGCTATTTCCAAAGGTATAGGCAGAGTTTTCAGAAATTTTCAGGCATGGAGCCTGACAGAGCCTAACCTTCTCTGAGGTTAGCAACAGAAGGGGGCTGTTATTTCTCAGGCCTGAAGAGATAAGAATAAAAAGTTACAGGAACAAGGGAAAGTACAACTAACAGAAGTTTTACGTGGAGTTTTGGGTCAAGGATTCAGTCGATCCATGGTGATCAGGCAGGAAAGGACCCAGAGAATATGTACGAAGACTTCACTATGTCTACCTTCTGACATCCTTCTGGGGCCTCCCATTGACTGAGCCTAACACAAAGCCAAGGGTAGGGAGCCTGTTGATACATCCAGTGGATGTCAGTCTCCTAAAGAACAGAGTAATATAAAGAGGGTAGAGAGTGAATTTGAAGGGTAACATGGAAGGTAATCAGTTTTAAATCAAACCAGAAACAGATGCTATACCACTGCTCCACTCTTCACCCCCATGAATCTCTCTTCTCCAAGTTCAAAAAAAAATTTTTAAACACCTACGTATATCAAAACATCTAAATAGGGAAGGGGTTAGTTGCAATGACTGGGCCCAGCACAGGCAGCTCAAATGTCTTTATATACCTTAATGACAGTATATGTCTTGGGAAAAGATTTTAAAGTCAAGGGAAAAAACAGTGGAGATGATCCAATAGAGGTTACAGGTTTTATTCAGACTATGCATATCAAAGAACACCTCAGAATTAGGTAACTCCCTGAGCTGAAGCAGGATTGGAAAAGAGAGAGGTACAGGACTTTGGTATTGTCCCTGGCTGCAATTTTCTTTTTCTCTATCTGATGCAAAGCTTGAGGTTGGGATGGCTGGGATAGGTTGGTTTTCATGCCTCTTTCTTGGAATCACTGGCACATCTCATTTTGGCAGCTGATGGAACAGTTCTTTCCGGAGTTGGTCTTTGTAAGCCTTGATGGTTGTCTTTAAGTTGCCTAATGTCAGTCAAGTTTCAGGGGAGTGGAAGATAGAAAAGGAAAAATAATGGAAAAGAAAGGGAAAAAGGAAAAGAGACAAAGGCCTAAGCAAGGAAAACTGGGGTCTGCTCTAATTCTTTTATAGTTCCTTCTCTTGGCCAACATAAATAATTTTCATCTCCACACAAATCTTTTGGGAGAAAAACCAAAATTACAGAGATGCATAAGGTTCAGGAATTGAGTCAAGTAGCCTCTCGTAGTGGGTTGGAGGAGAGTTTGTTCTTTGGTCTTCTGTCTTTAATCACAGTTTGGATCATCCATTTGGACAGGACAGGGCTGCTGGTCTTGATTAGATATGATTGGATGCCCTTGAGGAGGGGTACTCTTTTCAGAAGAAAAAGAAAATAATCACTAGCCCTTGGGGAGAAGTGTATCTCAAGGACTGTATCTCTGTTGTGAATATCCAGGGGTAAAAGTCCCTTCTGCAGTCACCAGACAATGATCCATAGGTCCTAGAGGACAGGACTACCTCATTCACTCGACAAATGTTTTGATTGGCTTCACAGATGTGTTTATTCAATGAAAAGACATCAGAAAGTTTGGGAGGGGTGTGTGTGTGTGTGTGTGTGTGTGTGTGTGTGTG